>CAUYON010092968.1:0-10245 GCA_963573935.1 Arctocebus calabarensis
AGGCGCCTGTGATCCCAGCTATTTGGGAGGCAGAGGCAAGAGACTCGCTTGAGCCCAGGAATTGGAGGTTGCTATGAGCTGTGATGCCACAGCACTCTATCCAGGGTGACAGCTTGAGGCTCTGTCTCAAAAAAAAAAAAACCCCAAACTCCAGTAGTTTAAAAGGCTTCACTCTCTTAAGTGAGTTTTCTAATTGTTTATTTTCGATGTATTAGATGTGAGGAAATGAGAATTGACAATTTGTAATCTCTACCTTGTAGGCATGATTTCTCATAAAATTTCTGGAGTGGGAAGATACCTTACGGGCCAACGCACTTATGGCATTTTGTCTACTTTAATTGTAGGGTCCCAGGTGCTAATACTTTCATTTCTATTTTAATATTTTTAAGTATTTCAGATCAAAAATAGACATACCAGAAAATATATTCAGTGTTTCTGATTCTTTTGCTTGAAAAATCATTTAATATTTATTATTCTCTAAGTTTCTTCCATTCCTCAGCCCTCTATCAATTCCTTGGGAATAATAATTAGCGAGTACTTAAATATTCAATAATTTAAAAAAATAATGTACTTCCTTTCCAGCATACATGCTTTCTTGTTTGTTTTCTTGTCATTAATTTCTTCTTTTGTGTATTTCCTGTAGGTGAAGTCCTGGGCTTTGAAAATCTTGTCTTTAGCATTTTTGAATTTGTCCATGCTCTACTAGAAAACAGCAAATTCAAAAGCACTGTTAAGAAAGCCTTGCCTGAATTGATTTACTATATTATCTTGTACATGCAAATCACTGAGGAGCAGGTAAGTAACATTTGGGAGACAGTTTCCAGCTTGTATTTGGAAAGTGCAATTTGATGAATGTGAACCCTTGGTCAAATGAATATTTTATTTCTAAAAATAGAAACTAGGAGAATATCTTCATTTTAAGTTCTAGGAAAGCTGTGACATTATTTTATTGCTAAATCCCTGGGTGTTAGAGTTGTATTAACTCCTATATTAGTTAACTGTACCTTCAGAACACTTCTTCCAGTAGGAAAAATCTCTGTAGGATTACTAACCAAAGACCCTGATATTTAGGAGCATTTATTTCTTCCCTATAAATAGTGAAATGTAGATCAGATAATTAGCCTGGTTGGTGGGTCATTAAAGCCAGCAAAGAACATTCAAGAGTAAAGTAATTTCTCTCATACAAAACAGAAGAATTGACATAATTTTCGCAAGGAATATTTCATCAGACCTAATATGTTTAGAAAATGCATCTATCAAAAAGTAACAGTTGGCTGACAACAGAGAACTGACGATCTGCCAAAATACAGAGTCTGTTAGAGAGCAGTAACCATTGCTATCTTTTGATAAAGGATTTGTTCCTCTTCATCAAAAAGAAAAGACTTTAGGGGCTAAAGTTTTGTTCAGGATAAAAGGCTAAAGTCTTCCTGGTCTTGTTGATGAAAAGAGGTAATGTGAATCAGATAGGCAGCCTCACAAAGCAAAGATCTACTTTCATCATTTTTTCAGATTAAAGTATGGACAGCTAACCCTCAACAGTTTGTAGAAGATGAAGATGATGATACTTTCTCCTATACTGTTAGAATTGCAGCTCAAGACCTATTGCTGGTAAGAGGTGGTTACCTTGATAATTTAGCCAGATAATCCTATCAGTCACTCGAACATTTTGTTTCTGTACATCTAACCCCAGCTGAGCACTGCTGTTGAGTAGCTTAATCTAAAAACTTATGGAGATACAAGAGAGCTCAAATGAAGTTTGAGATGCAGAAATTTCAAAATTGACTTGGTGCTTATAGCTCATTGGTTAAGGTGCCAGCCACATACACCAGGACTGGTAGGTTTGAACCCAGCCCGAGCCTGCTAAACAATCAAAAACAACAAAAAATAGCCAGACGTTGTGGCGGGCGCCTGTAGTCCCAGCTACAAGGGAGGCTGAGGCAAGAAATTCTCTTGAGCCCAAGAGTTTGAGATTTCTATGAGCTGTGATGCCACAGCACTCTACAGAGGGTAACATAGTCAGACTGTCTCAAAAAAAAATTATAATAAATTAAAAAAATAATAAAATAAAATACCATGAAGTTGTTGTCTGTTGCTTCTTATTGAGTAGGAAATTTGTTCTCATTGTTGCTGAGTCACTTTTCATTATCATATAGAATATCTAAGGATCTATGAAAGATTGCACTAGATTTCATTTAGTAGATTAGCCTTATTTTTCTATGATCAGGCTCCATAGGGATATGTATTTGGTCTATTGTCATGCAAAGCTCAATCTATTATTGCTCACATATCCTTTGCTGAATACAGCCGAAGAAAGCAAACTGGTTAACCTTATTTAGTACACAGGCATTGCAAAAATACAGATATTTAATTTCATTAGAGTTCTTTAACTAATGGTGTTACATTTTTAACACATCTAATCGTGTAGGGTGAAAGAGTTTGAACCATTCACATGTAACTATCCTGACTAAAGCTGTTTGCAGTTAAAATGCATTTAATGTGCACAAATAGATTTATTAACTTTTCTCCCCTCTTCTGTAGGCTGTGGCCACAGATTTCCAGAATGAAAGTGCAGCAGCCCTGGCTGCAGCAGCTACTAGGCATTTGCAAGAAGCTGAGCAAACCAAAAACAGTGGCACTGAGCACTGGTAAGTGAGCAGCAGTGGCTTAACTGAGGGACATGCTTTGGGCATCACATTAAAGGCAAATAAATTCTTTTTTTTTTTTTTTTTTTTTGAGACAGTCTCATTTTGTTGCCCTCAGTAGAATGCAGCTCACAGTAAACTCAAACTCTTGGGCTTAAGCAGTTCTCTTGCCTCAGCTTCCCGAGTATCTGGGACTACAGGTGCCTGCCACAATGCCCAGCAATTTTTTTTGTGCAGTTGTTCAGCTGGCCCAGGCCAGGTACAAACCTGCCGCTGTCAGTGTATGTGGCCGGCGCCGTAACCACTGTGCAATGGGTGCCAAGCCAAAAGGCAAACAAATTCTTGATTTGAATAATCTGTTCTAAAGCAGTTCATCCCAATCTTAAAATAATTGATTACAATGCATTTACCCCTTTTTAAAGAGCTTGAAAGGAAGGACTTGTGTTTTTCATTAGAAAAATCTGCTCTTGTGGCTCGGTGCCTGTGGCTCAATGGGCTAAGGCGCCAGCCACGTTCACCTGAGCTGGCGGGTTCGAATCCAGCCCGGGCCTGCTAAACAACAATGACAGCTGCAACCAAAAATGGCCGGGCATTGTGGCGGGTGCCTATAGTCCCAGCTACTTGGGAGGTGGAGGCAAGAGACTCGGTTGAGCCCAGGAATTGGAGGTTGCCGTGAGCTGTGATGCCACAGCACTCTATCCAGGGTGACAGCTTGAGGCTCTGTCTCAAAAAAAAAAAAAATCTGCTCTTGAGTTTCTTTTTTTGTTTTTGGTTTTGTTTTTTAATTTTTTTGTAGAGATATGTTGCCTAGGCTGGTCTCAAAGTCCTGGCCTCAAGCAATCCTCTCACCTCAGCCTCCCAAACTACTAGGATTAGAGTATGAGTCACTGCACCCGGCCAAAAAACATACTATTAAATTTTACTGTTTTCACTTATAAGTTTAAATTTGAAGGGCCAGTAGATGGCCCTTTTGGGACAGACCGTTTTGGACTACTCTTTTCTGAATCTTCTTCCCTCAAATATTTATCTTTTTTGGCAGTGTAGTTTGTTTTACCAGGCCATGGTATCTTTTCACAGGTGGAAGATTCACGAGGCATGCATGCTTGCCCTAGGCTCAGTGAAGGCCATCATCACTGACAGTGTGAAGAATGGCAGGATTCATTTTGACATGCATGGGTTCCTGACCAATGTCATCCTTGCAGACCTCAACCTCTCAGGTATGTTTCAGCACATGCCAGGATTCCTTTCAGCAACTCAGTTATATTGTTCACTTAGACAAGTATGCCAAGTATTCTTGTGTTCTTTGGATGAAAATTCTTTGCACCCTAGAGATTAAACTCATCTCAATCTCTAAAACAGCCCATAGGCTCGGTGCCTGTGGCTCAACGGGCTAAAGCGCCAGCCACGTACACCTGAGCTGGTAGGTTCGTATCCAGCCCGGACCCGCCAGACAACAATGACGGCTGCAACCAAAAAATGGCCGGGCATTGTGGCGGGTGCCTGTAGTCCCAGCTACTTGGGAGGTGGAGGCAGGAGGCTTACTTGAGCCTAGGAATTGGAAGTTGCTGTGAGCTGTGATGTCACAGCACTCTATCCAGGGTGACAGCTTGAGACTCTGTCTCAAAAAAATAATAATAAAAATAATAAAACAGACCACAGACATTGACTCAAGCTTTGCCTACTAAGACACTAAAATTGTTAGTTTATAATTCTTCTATGATGTTCATATTTTCTCCCAAATCAGCATTTCCATTCATGGTTGTTTTTGCATTTGATTAGTATGCAGATCTAGTTGCTGTACATTGAAGAATTCTGTCTTGAGTTCTGGTCTCAATTTTAAGTTCAGAGTGCTCTCAGGTATTCTATGTGAGTTTCATTCTTCCTATTTGTTTCCTGTCATTTTTCTCAAACTTTATTTTTGATCAATATTTAAGTAATTTAAATGTCCCATTCTCATATTTGTGTTAGCTGCTTGCCTTTAAAAATAAAAAAGAAAATGGGGCGGTGCCTATGGCTCATCGAGTAGGACGCCGGCCACATATACCAAAGGTGGCGGGTTCAAATCCAGCCTTGGCCAAACTGCAAAACAGAAAAATAGCCAGGTGTTGTGGTGGGCGCCTGTAGTCCCAGCTACTTGGGAGGCTGAGGCAAAAAGATCGCCTAAGCCCAGGAGTTGGAGGTTGCTGTGAGCTGTGACAGCACAGTACTCTCTTGAGGGCAATAAAGTGAGACTCTGTCTCTACTAAAAAAAAAAAGAAAGAAAGAAAGAAAGTGGCCTTTACTATTAGACTAATTTCTCCAGCAATGCAGAGCAATAGGTAAGAATCTTTGTTTCTCTGTGTAATGTTTTCTGCTACTTGCCTCTGCCCACACCTGTTTTCATCCTTTGAGTCAGATCCCCATTCCAAAACACTGTCTTTGCTTCCTCTCTTAGTACTTAAATGATGGAATATTTGGTATTGCATGTTCGATTCTCAGTCCATTTACTTGGGTCTCCTTCATAGAATAGGCCTGAGAATAGCTCACTTGAAAACATTCTGCTCTGTGACTCTAAATAGGTAATCTATTATAGGCTGTCTCACTTCATCATTTCCATTCTCCGAATCATAAAATGGTTGTACATCCAAAGCTCACATCCAGTGGGAATATAGTATTTCACTGTGTATTTATATGTTGCATTGTATCATGGTTGATAAATATGTTTTCTTTCTCCTACTAGAATGTAAATTCTCTGAGAGTAGAAATCATTTCTAATACATCTTTGTGTGTGACAGTGCCTTCTATATAATAGGCATTCTGTAGTTACATGTTGAGTGAAAGTATTGGAATTTCTGAAACCTATCAACATATTTCTTATGGAATTTGCCCTAGCAAAGAATCTTCAAAGTTTTTGGAGATTTTAGGATATTTAATATTAAGACTAGTAAAATGTTTAATATACTGAGGGTGCCAAAAAAAGGTATACACATTATAAGAAATGCTGTCTGTGTATTATATATTATAGATATACTTTGAGCACCTCTTGTAATTGCAGAAGTCAAATGTGACTTGTATTTATCTTGTGTTATTAATATATGTTCAGTATTATAATTTTAATACAGTTTTTTCCTTTCTTAAAATATGTATAAATTTTTTTGACACCCTCTGTATATTATTTATTAATCTTGCTTATAACTAAAAGCTTATCTGCACCAACCATTTTCAAACTTTTTGGTCTCAGGACCTCTTTACATTCTTAAAAATTATCAATAATCCTGAAGAGTTTTGTTTGTTTTTTAAGGCAGAGTCTGACTTTGTTGCCCAGAGTAGAGTGCCGTGGCATCAGCTTGGCTCACAGCAACCTCTTACTCCTAGGTTCAAGTGATCCTTATGCGTTAGCCTTCTGAGTAACTGAGACTATAGAGACCCACCACAATGCCTGATTAATTTTTCTATTTTTAGTAGAGATGGGGTCTCACTCTTGCTCAGGCTGGTCTTGAACTGAGTTCAAGGGATACTCCCACCTTGGCTTTCCAGAGTGCTAGGATTACAGATGTGAGCCACCACACCTGGCCATAACCCTATTACTATACAAGATTTAGGTAGAAATAGTTTTAATTTTAGGGATTCACAGGAATTTTTGGAGTATACTGACCATACTTTGAGAACTACTGATGTGTATCATATAAAATTACAAACAGTCCCCAAATTACGATTCACTTTATGATTTTTTACTTTACTTTACTATGGTACAAAAGCAGTGTATATTTAATAGAAACTATACCTCTGACATCCATGTAACCATTCTGTTTTCACTTTCAGTACAGTATTTAATGAATTAAATGAAATATTGAACGCTTTATTGTAAAATAGGCTTTGTGTTAGATAATTTTGTGTAGATATAGGTTAACATAAGTATTTTGAGCATATTTAAGGTGGGCTAGGCTAAACAATAGTGTTTGGTAAGTTAAGTGCATTTTTGGTTAACAGTACTTTCAAAGTACTGTTTGAAAGAAATTTATGATGGGTTTATCAGAAGAGCTTCTGCATTGTATAATTATTTAACTGGCACAGTTTAGGAGATTCTGCTCAGTGGTTCTCATCAACTACATATTTCTTGAATGAATAACTAAGTTAAGCCCTAGAATAGGCTGAATAAGTATAGACTCTCCTCAGTAGGAAGAGGATATAGTAATCCTTACACTGCTGGTTAGAATATCAAATAAAATATATGACATGTAAGAAAGCTAAAGACAGGATTACAGTGGCACAGGATAGTTAAGATTACTTTAGCCCAAGAGATCAATTAGGTAATGCAAGGAGAGGTGAATATGTTGGCTCTTGTATAATAAACAAGGCACAGTTAACAAAGTAAGA
This sequence comes from Arctocebus calabarensis, assembly GCA_963573935.1. NCBI lineage: Eukaryota > Metazoa > Chordata > Mammalia > Primates > Lorisidae > Arctocebus > Arctocebus calabarensis. The sequence goes on from CAUYON010092968.1 coordinate 6,999, forward strand.
TGTGAGCTGCTGTGTTGGGATATGTGCTTCAGTTTAGCAACCATGAAAGGAAATCATAGGTAATGCTAGAATCACTGATCTTAGCGAGCTTTGACTATGATACTGACTAAGGTGCTCTTTAGTGGATTATGGAATTTATTGGCAAATTCTAAATATAAGAATCACATGATCAGAGCTATAATTTATAATGTTCTATTAGTGGTACAAAAATAGGAAGAAATTAGCAGTGGGGAAGGCATTTAGAAGACTAGTAGTGCAAGTAAGGAGTAATGAGAGCTTAAAGTGGGAACTGAGCTGGTAAAGTCTTTAGTCTAAGACAGCAGTGGGTCTCAACCCCGTTTTAACAATGAAAATACATTGCGGTATTAGGAAGGTTGAGAACAACTGGTCTAAGAATATTCAAGATCGACTTTGCCAATAGTGAAAAGTGAAACTCAGAAATTGATTCTGTACCACACGGTACACATTTGTTTTTATCTTACAAGGTCATGCTTTTTCTCTCAAATAAGTTGTATATATTATATAGCATCTAGTTTTGTGAAAAGTTGAGGAATAGTGGTGGTAGGGAGAAAGGGCAAGTACTAGGAACTTTCATTGTCCAGCCCCTAATTGCTCTGTATTTCTCACAGTGTCTCCTTTCCTCTTGGGCCGGGCACTTTGGGCTGCTAGTCGGTTTACTGTTGCTATGTCCCCGGAGCTGATCCAGCAGTTCCTACAGGCAACAGTTAGTGGTCTTCATGAGACACAACCCCCATCAGTTCGAATTTCTGCTGTGAGAGCCATCTGGGGGTAAGTATGCTCCCCTAGGGTGATAAGAATTATTTTAAGAGAAAATTACTCAGGGCCAGGTGCAGTGGCTCACACCTGTAATCCTAGTACTCTGGGAGGCCCAGGTGGATTGCCAGAGCTCACAGGTTTGACACCACCCTGAACAAGAGCGAGATCCTGTCTCTAAAAATAGCCAAGCTTCGTGGCGGGCACCTATGGTCCTAGCTACTTGGGAGGCTGAGGCAAGAGAATTGCTTGAGCCCAAGGGTTTGATGTTGCTGTGAGCTGTGATGCCACAGCACTGTACTGAGGGTAACAAAGTAAGATTCTGGCTCAAAAAAAGAGAGAGAGAAAATTACTCAGGGTAGAAATTTCTGGTGAAAATCTTCCTTAGGGTGAATGTTGACAGAATGGGGAAAGAAACTATACTAGGGACATGGCTTTTACATGTCCAGAAGATAACCCTGTTACCTTTTGCTCCTCATCCTTTTAAATTCACACCAACTCTGAAATCATCTAGGCCAACTCTTTCTTTCAAGAGTGAAGAACCTGAGGCTTCAAGAGATAAATAACTTGCATAGGGTTGCACAATTGATGAATATCAGCATTTTATTGATTGATTGTATCTATACTAAAAGCCAAATTTAGGATAATGTGACCTGGAAAAACTGCTTACTTTTTCCCCAACTTTACCTCTTTTTCACAAGCTAGTATACTAATGGACCAATAGTCATTTATGTTCCTACCCAGACCAGAGAGGGCATTGTTGTTTTAAAGAATATTTTTAGATCCAAACTTAAGTATCTTGATTAAATCTTAAAAACTACCCAAACAAAATTCATGCACTGTCTGCCCTGTCTTCTTATATTTTGAGACAGAGATATACCTTTTGAGATGCCATATGTGTCTTTAGAAACATTGAAGAACTGTTCTAGCTGCATGTGTTAATAAAAAACTTAATCTTAAACCATGAACAAAGGCTCATCTTTTTGTGCTACAATCTGGGTGAAGCAGAAAAAAGCTCTAAAATAATTTTATGTACTTATTTTTGAGACAGAGTCTCAAGCAGTCCCCCTGGGTAGAGTGCCATGGCATCACAGCTCACAGCAACCCCAAACTCTTGGGCTTAAGTGATCCTCTTGCCTCAGCCTCCCAAGCAGCTGGGACTACAGGTGCCCACCACAACGCCCGGCTGTTTTTTGGTTATAGTTGTCATTGTTGTTTGGCGGACCAGGGCTGGATTTGAACCCGCCAGCTCTGGTGTGTATGGCTGTTGCCCTAGCCGCTTGAGCTACAGGCGCCGAGCCTCCAAAGTAATTTTAAAAGGCCAGGCATGGACTCAGCACCTGTAGCACAGTGGTTATAGCACCAGCTACATACACTGAAGCTGGCAGGTTCAAACCTGGCCCAGGCCAGCTAAACAACAATGACAGTGGCAACAAAAAATAGCCTGGGGTTGTGGCTGGCACCTATAGTCCAAGCTACGTGGGAGGCTGTGGCAAGAAGATCACTTAAGCCCAAGACTTTGAGATCGCTGTGAGCTATAATGCCACAGCACTCTATCAAGGATGACATAATAAAACTCTCTCTCAAAAAAAAAAGGCCAGTCACAGTAGCTCATGCCTATAATCCTAGCACTCTGGGAGACCAAGGCAGGTGGATTGCCTAAGCTTAAGATTTCAAAACGAGCCTGAGCAAGAGTGAGACCCCATCTCTAAAAATAGCCAGGCATTGTGGCAAGTGCCTGTAGTCACAACTACCTGAGAGACTGAGGCAAGAGAATCGCTTGAGCCCAAGAGCTTGAGGTTGCTATAGCACTCTATCAAGGGCAACAAAGTAAGACTGTTTCAATCAATAAAAATCAAATAATTAAAAAGTACTATCTAAAGAAACAAAGTATAGCTTTTCTGAAAGTGCTGAGGTCACTCTAAATGTTTGAGAAGAGAGATCCCTAACCTATTTAAGGCATAAATTTTATTTTAAGGGTTTTCTGGGTATGAGCCAATGGTCACTGCCTGTATGGTGAGATGGGTTGTTCTGGGTATGAGCCAGTGGTCACTGCCTGTATGGTGAGATGGCCTGTATAGCTTCTGGCCTTTGTGAAACTTGATCTCATGTATATACGTTAACTAATTATTTTTCTTTCTTTTCCCCAAAAGGTAAGCTCTTTGGAAGCATTAATTTTTTGAGGTGTAAAAAAAAGAACATCCCCTGTCACTAGTGTCAGTATAAGATTAAAAGCATTCTCGGGCGGCTCCTGTGGCTCAGCGAGCAGAGCGCCGGCCCCATATACCGAAGGTGGCGGGTTCAAGCCCGGCCTCGGCCGAACTGCAAAACAAAAAAATAGCCGGGCGCTGTGGTGTAGTCCCAGCTACTAGGGAGGCTGAGGCAAGAGAATCGCTTAAGCCCAAGAGCTGGAGGTTGCTGTGAGCAGTGTGACGCCACGGCACTCTACCCAGGGCGATAAAGTGAGACTCTG
>CAUYON010092976.1:0-79661 GCA_963573935.1 Arctocebus calabarensis
CGAATGGATTAATAAATTGTGGTACATGTATACCATGGAATACTATGCAGCCTTAAAGAAAGATGGAGACTTGACCTCTTTTGTGTTTACATGGATGGAGCTGGAACATATTCTTCTTAGCAAAGTATCTCAAGAATGGAAGAAAAAGTATCCAATGTGCTCAGCCCTAATATGAAGCTAATTTATAGCTTTCTTATGAAGGCTAAAACCCAATTATAGCACAAGAATACAGGGAAAAGGGAAAGGGAGGGGAGGAAAGAGGGGAGGATGGGTGGAGCGAGGGCAATTGGTGGGATCACACCTACGGTGCATCTTAGAAGGGTACTGGTGAAACTTATTAAATGTAGAATATCAATGTCTTCATATAGTGATTAAGAAAATGCTATGAAGGCTATGTTTAACAGTATGACCAAAATATTTCAGATTGTATATGAAGTCAACACATTGTGCCCCATGATTGCACCAATGTACACAATTATGATTTAATAAAATTATTAAAAAAATAGTAAGAACCATTGAGATGAAACTCTAAGTGACTTTAGATTTATTGTCACAACTTGGATTGTAATCCTGAGTCTCTCTCTGATCTGTTGGTCACGTGACCCTGATGCTGCATGTCTCCCCCCGACCCCAGGTCTCATCTGTAAAACATTGAGGGGTGCAGGGGAGCAGTGGGGAAGAAGGCGGACAAGACATTACCTCAGGTCTTCAGCATGTTGAAATTATATGACTTTGATTTAAACCTAATTCGTCGCACTTCCTTTCCTGGTTAGATATTTATCAACAATGAATGGCATGAATCCAAGAGTGGAAAAAAGTTTGCCACATATAACCCTTCAACTCTAGAGAAAATATGTGATGTGGAAGAAGGAGATAAGGTGGGTTCTTTTCTTTCCTTTTTTTTTTTTTTTTTTTACCTTGCGTAATTCAATCATAGATAACCAAAAGATAAGGCAGTGGTTTGGTGTGGCTCTCAGCGCTGGCCCACCCTCAGGGTAGCTGTGCAAGTTGGCCTGTGCTCCTCAGACGCAGGGCCCGGAATGGGATTGATTATGGACGATCCTCTGCAGAAAGTCACTCTCCTTTGATAGATGTTTTTCCATCTATAAGGATGACCTCAGCTATCCTTGTCACATAGCTAAAGGAAAGGTTTTTATCAATTATTTGAACTTGAAGGCATTAAAGAATCTTTCCAGAAAGCATTTCCAGCTGGTGTGTTTCACCAAGTGCAGCATTCTGGCAGGAGACACTTAAAAAAAAAAAATAGACTTGAAGGAAAAAAAATTTGTTACTCAAGTAATAGGGTGGGGGAAGTAATAACATCACATAACCACCAGGTTCTACTAGAGATTTACACGAGCATGGAAAGCTATCATCTTTATATCCCTATTTGCTAGTGCAGGGTCTGTATTATGACATAGAAGCTAAGAGACTTCTGGATGTGTCCTTTATACATTTCAAGACCATAAAGTCTGCTTTGAATGTCAGTGTCACTGGAGGAAAGGTCTCCCATGGAGGGAAGGGAGAGGTAAACTGCCCCTCAAGCCCTGGGGTACTGGACTGACGCTCTTAACCCATGTATTGTTGATGTTGGCCCGGGCACAGAAGGCAGGCTCTGGCTGGGCAGGTGAGTGGAGAGCACTTGCCCCACTAAGGAGACTGTGGATGTGTGCAGAGTTTGGGCGTGGGTTTTATCCTACCCGTGAGTTTCATATAGGTATGCAGTGCACAGTGGCCCTGCCTGTACAGACCTTCCTCAGGCACCCATGCTAAATTCTGAGTACAAAGAAAACACAGAGGCGCTCATTCCAAAATGTGAAGGCATTGAACAGAAGGTGTGACACAGAAGGGGATTCCCACTTAAAGATTCCCAAGTGCCCCATACAGATGTTGGAGGGGGGTCATTTGAGATCCTTTCCAAAGGCTTGAGTTTTTATCTTGGATGGGTGATTACTCTGAGGACCTGGAGACAGAGGCCATCCTGCCCCTGCAGCTGGAGAGATCCTGGCCTCCACCCCAGAGCCTGGAACAAAGAATTCTGTGTCCCAACATCTCCCCTGCCATCCCCAAGCAAGCTCTAGAGCAGTGGTTCTGAACCCTCCTAATACCGTGATGTATTTTCATTGTTACAAAGGGGTTGCGACCCACAGGTTGCTGCTCTAGAGACCCAGAATCTCAGTGAGGGTCCCTCCTGACTGATATCTGGTGTCCATTAATTGCTGCACCTCCCCAGAGAGAGAGGTACAGAGGGGCTTTTGAGATGAGCAAAGCCCATCAACAACCAGAGCCTCAAAACCCAGAGCATAAGCCCTGTCCAGGGAATAAGAAAGAACACCACTACTCTAAACAGTTTTCACTTCTTTCTTTTTAAAAAGAAGGCTATGGGGCAATTATTCTATGAGTGCACAAAAGATCCAGTTCTGCCCCCACGGAGTAGGTAAGGCTGAAGGGAGAAAAAAGGCCTCCACGGCAGTCCCTGCACCTCCCTATCTGTGGGGTGTTCCACTGTGGTCAGTTCTGCAGTGCTCACGAACCTCCCCCCACCTGCCTGTTCTCACTCTGGGGCCACAGTTCCCAGAGGAAATAAAATGCCAAGATAGACACTGCTCACCTAATTTGCGCATAGCAAGCTTGTGTGAGTTCAAACTGAGCTAGCGAATAGAAAATCTTTTCATACTTGGGTCATCAGGAAAAATACTCAAGGTCAGTGACCTTATAAAATAGTTTTAAATGCTTTTTATAATCAGAAGGAACATTGATGCTTGGCCACCGTAGAAAACCCAGAAAAGATTTAAGACATAAAGAAGAAAGAAATTACTTGTAAGCCCCCAGGCATTCACGTGATTTAAAACCTTGCAGCAGCTTGCAGCCAGTCTGCCACCCCTGCTTCCTTGGCTGTACCCCAAGACAGGGGCACTACCCCACTGTTTTCTATTACTGACAGCGGGTGGTCCCAACCTGCAGACATATCAAAAGATAACATCCTTTCTCTATTGTTTCGGGCACTCAGCTTGATGTGGACAGGGCCGTGGAGGCCGCACAGGCTGCCTTCCAGAGGGGCTCACCATGGCGCCAGATGGACGCCCTTAGCCGGGGCCGCCTACTGCACCAACTGGCTGACCTTGTAGAGAGGGACCGTGCCATCCTAGCCGTGAGTACACGCACGTGGGGGCTGATATGGGTAAGCCAGCCTCACAGAGAGGCCTGTCTCTTGTGGGGTGTGGAAGGAAAGATGGAGGATTGTGGTTCTGTGTGACTGTGGTTCTGTGTGACAGTCTGTTCTGTCTTTTGAGATAAGCTCTTAGGCGGTAGTCAGTGTCTGTGTCCCTAGATTGCATCTCTTTCCTTCTGAAGTCCCTGCTAGCTCAGCTTATGACCAAGAAATTGCCTGTAAGAAGTTCAGCAGCCACATCATGGTTCTCAAACTTGGGACATTCACACACATACTTAATTCTTTTTTTCCCTTTTTTGTATTAGTTGCCTTTTAGACTTAGGTTTAGCCTCATCTTCAGTACCCATATTTATGATATCACTGGTTTCCTGTGTTGGTTTTATTTTTTTAACTACTCATTAAAATAAATGCCACTGTTTAATGTAGAAAAAATTGTCCCCAAATGACCTAAAATTATTCCTATATCACCTTGACTGGGCAATGTCAAGTGTGCGTGGAGCAGAAGTAAGGGCAGGATACCCTGGTTATAGGAAATCTCAGAGTATGAAAGACCTGGATTCAAATCCCACCTCTGCCACTTATTAGCTGTGTGGCTTTGAACAAGCTGCTTAACCTCTCTGAGATTTATTTCTTCATAAAAATGTTATCTAAATATTGTGAGAACAATCCACGTAAAAGTCATAATAGAGTCCCTGACATGTAGGAACCCCTAAAGAGATGATAGCTATTATTAATAATAGCAGTTATCAATGATGCTGCGTGAAGGCCTGGGCTCTCATCCCTGCTGCACGCCCTGCCAGCTGGTCATTTCCACATACCTTAGTTCTCAGCTGTAGGGTGGATGTACACCATGGGCTTGGCTGGGAAGGCATCAATAAGTTGCTGATAGGTTGTTCAAGAGGATCCTCAGACCTTCTTTTGGTCTCGGTGGGGGGGAGATCAGAGGAAATTATGGGGCCATCTCAGGCTTTGGGATCCTTAGCATCCCCTGCATTCTGTCCTTGTACAGCTCAGATTCTTGTTTTGAAAACTCGTTCCAGACCTTAAGGCACAGTTGGAAGGGAAGGAAACCTCCTTTTTGGCCCTCGATTTGGAAAAATGGTTTTCCTGGTGTTGGGAATAAGCGGTAGTGGCCACTCTTTTAAAGGAGGGTGTTAGTCAGGACACTGAAATTGCTTTTGTCTCTGAATGTGTTTCTTGGCGGTGGAGTAACTCTCAGGCACTGCTCTGGGGCGCATTTCCTCGTAGGTGCCTCTTCACAGAAACTGGAGCTCACCTTCCCTCCTCCCCGGTCTGACATGTTCACCAGGTTAGGGTAGCTCCCTCCCGGGTGAGCACTGCTCTCTGAGCAGCCTCCGGTTTCTTCCTGCGATGAAAGCCAGCCTCAACCCTCAAGCTGCCAAACTGGCTTTTTCAAAAACATTTCTGTTTTCACCCAGCATGAGCTCATCGGTCGGCAATGTCCATGTGGACTAATAGCAGGCTACAGAGGATGTGCCCTGGGCGCCCCTCCCCACCCTGTCCTCATAGTATCACTGTAGGAGCAGCGGCTGCAAAGCCACCTTCATCTTCAGCTCACCCCATTGTCCCGGCACAACCATATTTTGATAGCAGACACAGCACGTTGGAGGCGCTCAGAAAGCAACCTAGCAAATGGCTTCTGGCATTGGAACCTTGCTGCCCACAAGAAATAAGATCCAGCTCTTTGCCACAACATGAAAGGGACAAGAGAATTACTGGCAAATACGGTTTTTAAAACTCCAACCACATCAGAGGAAAGCACCCTCACTCTCCACCTTGCTATGGTTTCCTGGCGTTCCATGCAGCGTGTTCCCTCGCCTGCTCAGTGGTTTGACAGAGCTGGGTATTTGCTTTTCTTTGTTGAATCTGGAAACAGATGTGGTGGATCCAGTGGCCCCTGAGTTTCGCTCCTTTGCTGAGTCACCCTGTGCCCGGACTGGCTATTGGGGTGCTCATCTGGGGATCTCCCAAATGGTCCCTGTTCACTATCCTTGTCAACCCAGGTGCCATTTCTGGCCCACTCATCTGAAGTTGTGGGAGTCATAATGTGTTCATTTTTCAGAAGGCATATTTTTCTCGAAAAATGTTATGAAAGTACGTAAACTTTAGGAATGGCTGTGGTTTACTCATGATAGAGCCATGATAACAAATTGTTTAAATGGTTTTAATCAGTAGCTAACACTTAATTTCTCAGATTCAGTCCTGTGTACTCATCCGGGAGTCTTCTTTTTCTTTCTTTCTTTCTTTCTTTTTTTTTTTTAAGAATTTCTTGCTTAAACCTATCACGATCTGGGTCTTGCTTGTAAAGATTGAATAAAACCAACCTGGCAAATTCATGTTGTCACTCCAGTAAGAAAACTTGTCCAAATTGACAATAAATTATTAAAATAGTAGTCAATCTGGGTGGCCCCTGTGGCTCAGTGAGTAGGGCACCAGCCCCATATACTGAAGGTGGTGGGTTCAAACCCAGCCCCGGTCAAAATGCAATAAAAAATAGCCAGGCAGGGCGGCTCCTGTGGCTCAGCAAGTAGGGCACTGGCCCCATATACCGAAGGTGGCGGGTTCAAGCCCGGCCTCGGCCGAACTGCAAAACAAAAAAATAGCTGGGCGCTGTGGCGGGCGCCTGTAGTCCCAGCTACTCGGGAGGCTGAGGCAAGAGAATCGCCTAAGCCCAGGAGTTGGAGGTTGCTGTGAGCTGTGATGCCACAGCACTCTATTGAGGGAGACAAAGTGAGACTCTGTCTCTTAAAAAAAAAAAAAAATAGTAGTCAATCGTTGTACATGCTCATCATGTACCCAGCTTGTTAGAGGCATTTGACCATGGTATTTATTACCCCACTTCAGAGATAAGGAAACTGCAACTCAGAGAGGTTAAGTAAGTTCTCCAAGATCACCCAGCCAGAGGTGGTAAGCTAGGACTGGGGACAGAAGTCATCTCTCATTTCATTCCAGAAGAGAGCCAAGAATAAACTCAGATATGCAGATACTTCTGAGGAAGCCTAGTTCTGGAGTCCCTTTGGCAAGATTTGCGATTGCTAGGTTTCTTCTGGAAAAATAAAATTTCCAACTCAGAATGCAAATCAATAGAAGCCAACTGTATAGAACACTTGATGTCACATTGACCTGACCTGGTCACTGATAGCAGCTGCTGCGTGTGGGACACACACCCTGGACCCAGACCAGTCCTGTCCCCTGGGTCCCTAGGTGAAGGTGGCAATCATTGTAACTGTCACAGTTACACGGCACTCACTGCTGGCAGGCACTATGTTAGTGCTCTGTGTATATTGACTCCTTTTGCTGTCACATTAGCTCTATGCGGCCATTATTGTTTTCATTTCACAAATAAGGAAACTGAATCAGGGAGAGATTCAGGGACTTACCCAAGGCCACTCAACTAGAGTTAATTTCAAATGGTTGCCTCCTGTTTGCAAAGTCTGTCCAGAAGTGAATGTCCAGAGGTAGTGGCCTGAAGAGGGGTGCTGGCTGGAAGTCAGGACCCCCCCCCTCCCGGGTGCTGGCTGTGCTGCTGAGCCGCTGGGTGGCCTTGGCTTAACCACTGGGCTCTGATCGCCTAAGTGGCTGCACCTCAGGGGTGAAGCATGTGGGAGCGCCCGGGGGTTAAAGTCCTGGGCATGAGGAGGGGCCTTTTCCCCTTGTTCAGCCATCATCTCACTCCATTGACTCTTCAGCAAGAATCCAGCCCTGGGCTATGTGTCAGGATGGCCACTTCCTGCAGAGACGGATGACTGGAGGTTTCAGCGCTGGGCGCAACTGGGGCCACTTGTCTGAGGGACAAAGGGTTTCTCTTCCACCCAGGCTAGAAATAGCAAAGAATCCCTGCCATTGAGTCGCTGCACACTGGCCCTGGGTGACGGCCTCCCTCTGACTCCATATCCGGCGGGTGGGGAGGGATTGCATCTTTTGCTGTACTCCTAGAGCGACCCTTTGGGGCTCCGTCACTTTCCACAGCCACCATGGAAGAGTCCACTCTTCCCTTTCTCTTTTGTTAGAGGAAGCCAGCCCATGTCCAGCCACCCTGAAGCCTGCTAACCTCAGGCACAAACACGTGCTTCCGGTGGAGCAGTGGAGGCCACCTGCTTCAAAAGGAAAACTAGATGTGAATGTGTATCCCTCGCAGCAAGCCCTTCCAATCAGCCTTCCAACTGGGGTCTTTAAGAGGGATGCGTGCTCATGCTGTGGCTGACAACCTCACGCCCCCAGCCTCCCACCCCACCCTGCTCTGTGTGTTTGGAAATAAAAGATGGCCTTACAATCTGAGAGATTTCTGAAGAGACCAGTAAACTGTAAGGTGTAGGAGCCATGTTCTCTCTCACTCCCAGCCTTAAACAAACTGTTCAAATGAAAAAGAAAAGTAAGCCATATCTGAAACGGCTATCTTCTTGTCATCACAGACCCTGGAGACAATGGACACGGGGAAGCCATTCCTTCATGCCTTTTTTATTGACCTGGAGGGCTGTATTAAAACCCTCAGATACTTTGCCGGTTGGGCAGATAAGATCCAGGGCAAGACCATCCCCACAGGTGAGCTGCATGGGCTGTAGCTTCCTTTGGGGTCTCTTTGGGGCTCTGTCTTATTAGTTTACATCTGCAGAGCACTGTGCCGATTCTTCTAAGCAACTTCACTTTTGAAACTGAGTTCAAATCACCTAATTGTGTAATAGACAAGACACAGAGATGGTACCTTTGTGGGCTTCTGGGTTTCTTCTTTGTCTTTTTACTACTTGAAATTCTCAACCTTGATTATTTCCTTCCCCATCATATAACCCTCTTCCAGATGACAATGTTGTGTGCTTCACCAGGCATGAACCCATCGGTGTGTGTGGGGCTATCACTCCAGTAAGTATGGCAGATTTTTGTAGATTCTGTGAAGACCTGCCCTGTGTCCTGTAGAACCAATTTCTGGTGTGTTTTTATCCAATTGTACCAGCATTGATTGAGCATTTGCTCGGTGGCATGGTGCTCCGTGCTTGAGGGCCTGGGAGATGGATGAGACCCCATTCCTGCTCTCAAGGGCCTAGCTTTAGGTGGGCAATGGAACGCCCTGTGGATTCCAACCAGAGTGGTCAGGAATAGCCAGCTCCCTCTCCCAGGGTAGTGGTCTCTTAAATCGATCTTGATAAGAAAGACTTGTTCAAAAAGAAAGGGAGTTTTCCAAGCAGAAGACTGCTCTGGACAAAGGTGTGGAAGTGGCCAGGCTACTTGGAAAAACATAACAGGAAGGCTCAGACAGGGAGAGGGGGGGTACTGGTGGCAGGTGGCAAGGGCCAGCTCTCAGCAGCCTGGGTTGCCAAGGGACTGGGACTTAATTCACACTGGGCAGTGGGGATGCTTATAGGTGCCCAGGGAATGCAGTGATGCAGCCCGTCTCTTTGGGAAGCCCGCTGGCTACTGCAGCAACAGCTGAGCAGGGAGCTGGGGAGACAGGTGGCAGTGTGAAGTGAAGATAGGAAAAGTGCTCTGTGGAAGGAAAGAGGATGTTGACCCTCCAGCAGATGTTTTGAGGGGGACAGTCGTACACATATGGCAAAATCCTTTTTGCAAAGGCTACCTATTGGCACCTTCCAGAATGCAGTTTAAGAAGCATTGTTCAGGGATCAGTTCTGATCATGACTAAACACCTCTGTGTTACCCCTTAAACCCCATATCCCATGACATGAGAATGTCCTCCACAGAGGTATCCTTGGGCACATGGGACAGGGTAGGGAGGTGGACCTGGGTCCCAAGGCCCCTGTGCTCTGTTGCAGTGGAACTTTCCCCTGCTGCTACTGGTATGGAAGCTGGCACCCGCCCTGTGCTGTGGGAACACTGTGGTCCTAAAGCCAGCGGAGCAGACGCCCCTCACCGCCCTGTATCTCGGCTCTCTAATCAAAGAGGTAAGACATCCAAAAAGAAAATACTATGCATTCTTGATAACATTCCCACTGCTAGGAACCAGGCCACCGTCACAAGACAGAACAGTGGCATTCTGCTCAGTCGAGTGGGAAGGGAATGACTCCCTGTGTTTTACTTGGCGATGGCACTTTCTTTCTCCTGCTTGTGGTCACCAAACTGGAAGAAACTCCACTCCTCCCAGTGGTCCTGATGAGAACACTTAACTCTCATTATGGGCTCAAACCTATGGTTTAGGACCCAATGTTTTGTCTGGAGAATTTGCGGGAGGGTCACCCAAAAGGCTGAGCCAAATATTTGGGAGGTTCTTTGGGTTTTGCATTGGTGGTGTGTGAAATGCTTTGATTTTCTCTGCTGGAGTGACTTTGCCAGAGGTAGCTGAGTAGCTGCAGCCATGCCAGGTGCCCAGGAGCCTTCTCATCAATGCCCCTGGTCTGTAAGCAGTCATCTTCTTCCTCAGGGCAGCCACAACTTAGGGAACCAGCTGGACATCCTTGGCAACATATTTCAGTTATCCCATCTCAGCTGGTATGTAGCAAAAATTTAGAAGAAGAAAAGAGGGAAAGAGGAAAAGATCCTTTCATTTCACTTCTCAGCCAGGCTGTGACAGCTGAAATGAGGTCCTGTAGTGCTCAGACACAAGGTTGGAGTAGCTGATAATGTACCAGTTTTCCACTTTTTGCAGTTTTTGGCCGCGGCTGGATTTGAACCCGCCACCTCTGGCATATGGGACCAGTGCCCTACTCCTTTGAGCCACAGGTGCCGCCCCAGTTTACCACTTTCTTTCCACGGGCCACGAGAATGTGATTGAATCACCTTGATGACACTTACAGATTCTCAAATCACAACTATTAAAAAAATAATGCTGGGCGGCTCCTGTGGCTCAGCGAGTAGGGCGCCGGCCCCATATACCGAAGGTGGCGGGTTCAAGCCGGCCTCGGCCAAACTGCAAAACAAAAAAATAGCCGGGCGCTGTGGCGGACGCCTGTAGTCCCAGCTACTCAGGAGGCTGAGGCAAGAGAATCGCTTAAGCCCAGGAGCTGGAGGTTGCTGTGAGCAGTGTGACGCCACGGCACTCTACCCAGGGCGATAAAGTGAGACTCTGTCTCTACAAAAAATAAAAAAAATAATGCTTATAAAATGAAAGACCCAAAGCCCACATCTTAAAATCGTGACTTTCAAAGTCAAGATTTGAAAGCATAGTATAAGTGAGACACAGGACAGGTGGGTATAGCATCCTCCACCTTGTTTGTTTTGTGGTGTTCTTGGCTAATGACAAGGCTTAGTATGCAACACATGAGGCACAAACGTGCAAGAAATTGGCAGCCTCACCTTCAGGAAGAGCCAGCTCCAGGTGGGACCCACGGTCAACGAGCAGAGAACTTTTAGGCAGCGATATTTTGTCTCCACTTGGAACATTAATGGGGTCAATTTAAAAATGAAACCTGAAGCTGGAGAAGGATATTTTGCACGTGGCTTTGAACTTGATGGGTTCTGACCAAGGTATTTCTCTTCCTCTCAACCAAAACACACTGCCACACACATCACACACACTCTCACACATATACACATGTATGCATACACTGACATATACATACACATACATGAACACATACACACATCCCCGAACCCACACTCGAATGTATATACACATATACAGAATGGTTCTCTACTACACATGTATGTACACATACCACAGGAGGGCCACAGCCACCTTGCAGCATCACCGTACATTTGCTCACAACTCCTTTTAGGGTGAGGAGCCCTGTCTAGAAGGAGGAGTGGGCATCTCACCCCACCCCAGCCCGCATCCTGATCTGGCAGCAGGAGATGAGCCCAGGTCTGCTCTCAGGGGACCTGAGGATCAGGTAGATTTCTGGGGTGAATGAGTGACCCAGGCTTAAGCTCAAGGATGTCACACAGCCATGGCTTTCTCTGTTCAAACGTCTGTGGCAGACAATGGTCCCTCTTGTTCGTCTGAATGCCATTTTGATTTCTTCCCAGGTTGGGTTCCCTCCAGGTGTAGTGAACATCGTGCCAGGATTTGGGCCTACAGTGGGAGCAGCAATTTCTTCTCACCCTCAGATCAACAAGATAGCTTTCACTGGGTCCACACAGGTAACCCTCCTCACGTATTTTTGGCAAAATTCCTAGTGAATACATTATTGGAGACTAGAGATTCATGAACTTTTCCTTTGACAGGGTCAAATATGGTTCATTTTTCTTCTAAATTTAACTATGTTTCAGAAAAAAAAAAAAGTCACTGGCCCAGTTTCCAAACTAAATAAATAGGACTCAGAAGCCTCAGAAGAAAAGAATGAGAGATAAGATAAAATAAAAATGTAAAATATCTGTTCAGCAAACATCATCATAATTAAGATTAAGAGATAATTAACAAGCTGGGAGAAAAACACTTGTAATGATTTAGCTCTCCAAGAATTTATGTCTTTCATATGTAAAGTACTCCTACAAATCAATAAAAAAAAAATAGACCCAACTGAAGGGCAGGGTAATGAGAACCTCAGCAAAGAAAAATACTGAATGTTCTATAAGCTTCCTCTAATTGACTGGTAATCAGGGCAGTGTGAATTTGAGCGAAAATCAGACTCTCCCTTTGCCAGATCAGGAAACACTGACATGGGCTTCTGGGGAACCTGGGAAGTATGAGTCACTGACTCTGTCCCTAAGGCTCTGGAGGGCAATTGGTAGTACCCATCAAAATTTTAAGGTGAAAAACTTTTGAGTCAGAAGTAGCATTTTGAAGAAATTTCTTAGAGAAATATTCTCATGGACCTTCAGGGATATATTTCAAGTCTGTTGTAGCTATTCTGTGAAACGTTTTACAGACATTACAATGGGGAACGCCGACCATGATCTCTTGGTGAAGCACAAAAACATGAACTGTAGGAAATTATCCACAATCTGATCTCATTAGTAAAAATGTATGTGTGTAGAAGCATAAATTGTCCACAGGGATCTCAAGAAATTATTGCCTTGGCTACCTCTGGGGTGGGGCCTGGGTTTTGGAGTGAGAGGAGCTAAAGGTTTTCTTTCCCCCTTTACACGCATCTGTGTGTGGATTTATTTTTAGCGAGAAAGTACTTCTCCATATTTAAAACAGAAAGAAAGAAACACTTCCCATGCAGTCAGCCTCAGTGTCCCCATCTCCCTCCTACTTTGGTTCAGCCAGGAGCCCATGCCCCCTCCGGCAGCCCTGATGGATGTTATATTGTCACAGTGATCAATTGCAGACCTTGTTCTGGCCATCACCCATGAGCTTGCTGATTTCTAAAATGCGCTCACACCTGAGTGTTGGAGAAAACAATCCCAGCAGCCCAGCCCTGCCTCTTGCGGGATGTCTGGCTCTGGGCCTTGGTGTCTGCAGTGGTCACTGAGGATCTTCTTAGCTCAGAAGTCCAGCTTTAGTTGTCAGGGATAAGTCACCAAATTATGCTGAGCCGACCTTCCCTCTGATGCTGTGGCGGACTGTGGGAGAGATGCCTGTCAGACGGGCACAATCGGGGGGTGAGAATTCCTCTGTTACTTCCTAGCACCAATTCTCTCCCTGCCTGCAGGAGCTTCAGTCTTAGGGGGCGTTTCCAGAGAGCTGGCTCTTTTCATCCTGAAGGTCAGCTGCATTCGCTCTTTCTCTAACCCTTAGAGCCTCCCTCAGACTAGACCAGAAAACCAGGCAGACTCCTCTCCTGCTGGGTGGGCTTTCAGAGTTTTAGATGTCACCACCAAGGAGTAGAAGGATCACCCCTTGCTCCCTTTAGCCCTTTGCCAGACTAGTTGGGCTCAGAGGGGCAGGAACAAGGACAAGTGAGAAGCAGCAGTGCCAGTAGCCAGCTGTAGGGCTTTCCAGAGTCTCCGATCCACACCTGTGAGTGCAGCAGTCAGACAAAGGCCTCCAGGACACTGAGGTCCGCTATGGGTGAAGAGGCTGGCAAGGCCAGCAGAGGGGGGTGCATCTGGGCAGAGTGGTGGGTGGCAGCACAGTTCTCCTGTGTGTACATCTGGGCCAAGTTTAGCCAGGTCTGAGTTTCCTCTGGTCTGTGTTTGATCCTGAAGGTTGGAAAGCTGGTTAAAGAAGCTGCTTCTCGGAGCAATCTGAAGAGGGTGACGCTGGAGCTTGGGGGAAAGAACCCCTGTATTGTGTGTGCTGATGCTGACTGTGAGTCTCTTCTTCTCCTGGGCTGTGCGGGGCCTCCGGGGCACCCATCAATCTCTCCCCAATTCCTGGCCCAAATTGAGAACCAACTGGGTTGATGCCTAAACCTGGGCATGCTCCCGCCTTGGGTCATCTGCCTGTGATCATCCACCCGCAGACAGGTAATTTTATTACTGACAGAAAGCTTCCTTGGAAAGATGTGGCTTAGGTGGCAGCCAGAGAGACTGCCAGTTCCTGCCCCTCAGGATTAAATTTACCTTCTGGTCCCACAGACCTTCTCCTCCACGGTCTCCAGAGGAGGGCCTGTGCTGCCCACCCCCAGGGCTGTCATCCTTCGGCCCCATGCTTTCACCCTCTCTGGAGAGTTCAGATGTTTCTTCCTTGTTTATCTCAGGCCTGTCAAATCAGAGGAGGACAGTGGAAGCTGATCCTTACAAATCCCTTATAGTCTGGTTCTCTGCCTGCACCACCTCTTCCTGGGAACAACCTGCCAGCAGCTGGGGAGCAGCCTGTGTCTTGCTGGAGCTGTATGACACAATATTAAAACATATGCTATTGTTGGCTGCCATGTGCAGAAAGAGGGCAGAAAGGGCCACACTTGGCATTCATTCACCTGCTGACAGGGTCAGCAATCAAAAGGTGTGACTTCCCAAAGACAGTGAAGCATCTTCACCATAAAGAATAGCCTCCTTCACATGTCCAGAAATCCCCGTCTTGGAGAATAAAGCCTTCCTTTCTACACTCAGATAAGGTTGGAATTGCAAATATCCTGGAGAAAAATGAAGCCAGCACAGTTTCTCACTAAGATGTAAATGACTGCTATCAGTTCCTTTCTCTACCACTGGCTTTCAGTGGGAGAGAGCACAGGAGAGGAAACAAGCTCCCAGGAAGGCAAGGGGAGTGGGACCTGGAGTGGGACTGCCCATTTTTCTTGGGTTGGTGCTTCCACAAGGAAGTGTTGCAAATGGTTTCTGGGGCTATGTGGAGCAGCTCTGGCACTGCGAACCACCTTTGGAGTCCTAAACTCCAACCCCAAAGAGCTGGGATGCCTGGTTTTTGTTCTCATGCCTGCCATTAGAGCACGGGAGCTTTCCCAGAGAAGAAAACTGCAGCTAAAGCACAGGACTCATTCTGTTTGGGGCTTGGTTTTACTTACAAGAGTCATAAAAACATGCTATGTAGCCATCTCCTACTTTTCATTGGGGCAGTGCCAGTCCACAAAATTACATCCTGACACAAGTGGCATCCCAGGCAGCAGGGGTAACAAGCCACCATTCCCTTGCCCCTTTGGCTGCCACCCTCTGCTCCTATCAGGGTCCAGGAAATGAATCCATGGCCTTGGAGGGGGAGGCACTTTCCAGTTGGCACCTGGGCTGACTGACCACAGGAATCAGGGGAATAGAGAAAGCCAGGAACCGTATGACACTGTCCTGCTGCCACCCCCCCGGTTGAACAGCTCATTCTCAAAGCCAAGGGCAGAGTCTCTCAGAGCTGCTCCATGGAATTAGAATGGGTCACTTTCCAATGTCCAGAGCCCTGAGGGAGGGCCATGGAGGGCCTAACCAGTAGGGCCCTGCCTTTTGCTCTGTGCACAGGAAACTGCATTTCTTAAGCACTAGAGTTGGGGTGGGGGCTGCTGAAAAACCAGCCATAAATGCCAGCCCCTTCCTATCCTTACCTATTAAGCATATACCAAAGGTCTTACTTTCTAAGCATCCTCCAGCTCCATTTTAGTAACTTGTTTTAATTCAGTATTAGCTCTATAGTTCAGATTCAGCCCTCCCCAGGCAGAATCAGTGCATTTAAAGAAAAAAAAAAAAAAAACCTTTTAATTCATACATAGTATTGCTACCTTACATGACAAGGCACGTCTTTTACTCAAGTGGGAAAATTATGGCTCCTTTAAAAGTTCTTGACAATTGTCCTCCAGCAATACTTACCAAAGTTTATTCTGTATTAACATTAGTCCCCCAGGAAAAAGGAAGGGGCAGGTTTGATGGGCAAGTGAAATGGAGAGTGCTGTAATTTTTTTTCCTGAGCATATTAAAGGTTCTGAGAAGTCCTGCGGCCAGGAGACCGATCTAACCTCAAACTTGGTGGACCTGAAAATTCTTTTTCCCTTTCTATCCATTTGGGAAATTCTGAGGAAAAAATTAATTTCCAAAATGCAGCCGTCCTGGGCTGGTTTCTTTTTGTGTGTGGGCAGTTAGAGCTGCAGCTGTCGCCAGTCCTGCTCTAACAACTTAATCGCTTCCTCTCACTCCCGCCCGCCTCCCCTCCCCCTCCAGTGGACTTGGCAGTGGAGTGTGCCCATCAGGGAGTGTTCTTCAACCAAGGCCAGTGCTGCACGGCTGCTTCCAGGGTGTTCGTGGAGGAGCAGGTCTACGCAGAGTTTGTCAGGCGGAGTGTGGAGTACGCCAAGAAAAGGCCTGTGGGAGACCCCTTTGATGTCAGGACCGAGCAGGGGCCCCAGGTAACCTATTCCTGTGTCTGCACCCGTGTGCTCATCTGGGGGCCAAACTAGGCAGTCCTGCGGCCCCATGCAGATCCTCTCTCAAAGGAAGGCACACTGTCCTGCCTTGCCGCTTAAGGATTTTGTTCAGAAGCTGATCAACAGTACAAACTCTTCAGGCCCCCGTGGGGGGCTGAAATAGGGCTGCACACACAGGGAGGTGGGGGGATGGAGCCACTCCCATGACCGAAGGCCATCTGCTCGCACCCTCCAGCCCTCCTGGGTTCCATCCTTGTTCTGTTCCACCTGGCCCCTGGGAGAGAGCACCAGGCAGAAAAATCTCATACGGATGGTCCGAGTGCAGAAGAGGGGCTGTAACCCTGGCTGAGGCAGCAGAGTGCAGACAGGGCTAGGGCCTGCTCGTGTGTAACAGGTCAAGGTGAACCATCCGAAACCACAGAGCCCCAGAAGGGGAAGACGCGGGGATGGAGATGAGCCTCCAGGAAGTAGAAACACATCTCTGGAGGCCTGGTGTGGAAAGGCAAGAACAGGATGAAAATGATCATAACCACAAGGTTTAATATCCTCTTTAAAGGGGCACATCCTGTATCACTTTCTTGCTAATTATAAAGTGAAGCAGATGGGTAAACATTTAAAAGAGGGCAGCCTGACCATTCCATGCATTATTGAAATGGACTCAACAGCAACCCACTTTGCTTTTAGCCAAAGCCCTGCCATAGCCATGAAATTTTGAGTCGTGTGAAGTTGTGACTTACGCACTTGTGTCTGTCCAGGGAACTCACCACCTCCTCACTGCGTCGGCACTGCATGTACATGGGAGGCCCCAGATCAGAGCTCCAGTTTGGCTCTATGGCTTGTGAAAATCACAAAAATCCTTTCATACTTCAGTTTCCTCATCTGGAAAATGGGAATCATAGATGAATATTATGATAATGTCTTGGCACCTACGGAGGACTTAGTAAAGAGTAGGTTTTGTTTTTAAAAGGGAAAAGCCTTCAATGACAGGCTTTCTGATCTTGGTGACAGTAGTGAGTGAGACTTCAGGCCACATTGGTCAGTTTTGTTCACTTTCGTGAAGGGGAACTCTGGCTGGAGATGAGGGGTGTATTTCTAGCTACAGCACCCACCCCTCTTGCCCCCCAGCCCATGCGCTCTGCATCCACACAACATATTTCTGCTTATGTCCAACATCCCCTGTCCCCAGTCATGGCCTGTCCGGCCTTTGCCCCAAATCCAGTGGCCAGTGACACAAGGTTGTTTGATGGGCTTGGTTGGATTTCAGATCTGCACGCAAACATGGCCACAGTCATTATCAAATCCTCCATGATGTTAAAGAATCCAGAACCAGTGGGAAACATGTGAGCTGATCTCCATACCAAGGAAGCCTTTTTACCCATCATTATTTGTAAGTCTCTTTCCAAGTCCTGCAGTCCTGACTTTTGAAGCCAGATACACACATCTCTTCCAAGAGAGCAGACTCAGGCTAAACGGGTGTTGATTTCATCTGTGCCTGTGCTGCTGCTCCGAGTCCTTTTGAAAGCTCACTAAAGCCATCCAAACTTTGCATATTATTTTAGGACACTGTTGAGGTTTTTTTTTTCCCCCTCCCAAAGTGCTTTTTCATCTACGGTAATAAGATTTTACTCGGAGAGGACTTACAGCTGTCCAAATAGTACTGTCTGTCTCATGCCTGTAAAACAGCTAGTGACCTAGATCCGTATCCACTGCAGGCGAGTCGCTCCCTGGAATGCTCCAGAATCATTCAGGTTTATTTGGCAACTGAGCAACGAGGCACATAAACATTATGCGGGCCACCTGGCTGGGGCAGGATCCGGCAGCGTCCTCCCAGCTGAGAGCCTAGCATAACCCTGGGCCAGTCCTTTGGGGGCCATATTTCCCTGTTTCTGGTGGTGTGCCCTACTGCGTCATCTCACTTCCTGGCAGGTCCTTCTTCCTGTACTGTAAGGCACCAGCTGACTTTTCATAGAGGATTATTAGATTTAAACAATGTGTTCATACAGACTCACCGGAGGAGTGTTGAGTTTGGATGAATAGGGCTTCCACGGGGACCCAGCACTGCCTACAGGACAGATGGAGTCTTCCAGGCAGAACATGGCCAGCAGCCAGTCAGGACCTGTATTTTGATGAAAACCTTTTGGCCCTCTTGGCCCCCAAGGAGTAGGAGAGAGGCTCAGTCACACCTGGAACTTTCAAAAAATTTTTATTCCTGAGACAGGGTCTCGCTCTATCACCCAGGCTAGAGTGCACTGGCATCATCTTAGCTCCCTGCAACCTCAAACTCCTGGGCTCAAGTGATCCTCTTGCCTCAGCTCTCTGAATAGCTGGGATTACAGGCACGTGCCACCACGGAGAGCTATATTTTCTATTTTTTATAAAGATGGAGTCTTGCTATGTTGCTTGGACTGGCCTCATACTCCTGGACTCAAGCAATCCTTCCTTTCACCTCAGCTTTTGTCTCCTAGAGTGCTGAGTTTAGAGGCATAAGCCACTGTACCCAACCAAACACCTGAACTTTTAACCTCAGACTTGGTTTACCTAGAGAAAAGTTGAGAGACCCTTGGGCTATTACTGGATCCATTGCAATTGTTTTCATTCCTTTCTTGATATGAGAGTACATACACACGGGTCAAAACACAAAGCACATAAAAGTCTGTAGTGGAAAGGTTCCCTCCCATCCATTCATACACCTGGTTCTTAACCTTCCTCCCATGGGTATCCCATGTTCTTAGTTTGTTACGTATCCCTCCAGGATTTCTTTATGTGTATGCTAGCAAATATGATTATATCTTCTGATTCCTTCCATTATTTTTTACACAAAAGTTGCCATGTTTTTACTGTTTTGCACCACCTTGTTTATTGGTTGTTAACAAGAAACTTGAAGAGCTTTGTATTCCAGTGCTTGGGGACCTCATTCTGTTTCATATGTATATAGAATTATGCTGCATGAAGACACAAGAATTTAAATATCATCTGATTAACTTGGGCATTTGCAATCATACACAATAGAGTATGTCATTGCACACATACACGAGGAAATCCCTGGACCAGACTCCCCAAAGTGAGGTTGCTAAATGGGAACACCATTGTAATTTCTATCATTACTGAATTACCTTCCATAGAGGATGATCCAACTTGTGTTCGTACCAGCTTTGTATAAACTTGTCTGTGTCTCAGCCTCACCAACAAAATATGGATTTTTGTGTATCTGGGAGTTTAAAGTAGTATCTCTTTTAGATTTAGTTTTGTTTTGATTTGTTTTTGAGACAGAGTCTCAGGCTGTTGCCCTGGATAGAGTGTTGTGGCGTCATAGCTCATAGCAACCTCCAACTCTTGGGCTTAAGTGATCCTTTTGCCTCAGTTTTTCTATTTTTAGTAGAGACAGGGTCTCACTTTTGCTTAGGCTGGTCTTGAACTTGTGAGCTTAAGCAATCCATTCGCCTCGGCTTCCTAGAGTGCTAGGATTATAGGTGTGAGCCACTGTGTCCGGCCCTCTCTTTTAGTTTTAATGTGTGTATATCTCTTGTAATGAGGGTAGAACATCTTATCCTATGTTAAGAACCCTTTTATATTTCCTTTCTTGTTAAATGTGCATTTGCTTTGCATGTTTTCATTTTGTGTTGTTGGTCATTTTTCTCATTACTTCTAAGACCTCTTTACATACATTGTAGGGAGATTAACTTTCTATGAATAATTTTCTACAATTTGTCTTTTTCCCCCCTTTCGACTTCACTTATAATGATTTTGCCCTTATGATGATTTTGTTTTACATACTCAAATCTGTCAGTCTTTTTCTTTTTTGACTTTTGCATTTCAAGCCCTAGAAAGGCCAGCAACAGTGCTCCAAATTTGCAGGGGCAGTCTTGCATGAGAGAGAATTTTTAAATTTTCATGGTGGTATCTTTGATTAGGAGTTTATCCTGGTATAAAGTGTGAGGTGTGAGGTATGGATCCGAGTCAGTATTTTAATACCAGATCCATATTTCATGAGTTTGTTGGCCAACTAATATGCACAGTGTATGCCTTCCCCTTCTGAGAAAGCCAGCATGCTCCTCGGGGACATATGGTCAGCTACAAGGCACCACTGGGTTGCTTATTCATCTCTTTAAGGCTATTAGAATGAAACAGACCTAATAAAGTCGGTCTTTCCTAACCACAGAGGAAGAGGACTGTCAACAGGTCATGGAAGAGAACAGGCTCTCTTGGGTTTCAGTTAGAAGGGTCAGTGGAGGGCAGGCAGGAGGAGCATGCTTTCCTTGAGTAGTCTCCCTTTGACAACTGGCTGGTGCCATGGTCACAAACCAGGTGTTAGGCTGGTGGCACAGGGCAAACTCCAGCCAGAGACTCTCCTAGACAAGGTAGCAAAAGGTGGATACTTTCTGATGAGCTGGTTCCTCACCCATCAAGCAGCAGCCCCACCACCCTACCTTGAGGCTCACTCACTGCACTCTGTTTCCAGAGCTGCTGAGCAGGGAGGCCAGCTTTTCTGCTCATTTTGCAGCATGAAGGGAGAACACTAGTTACTGTTACCCTGATTCTTGGTGCCAAGTGAGCAGGGTGCAGCATTGCCAGGTAACTCATGGTACCCCCATTCAATTTGAATTTCAGATAAACAATGAATGCATTTTTAGCATAAGTATATCCCAGATACTACTTGAGACATGCTTATAATACTAAAAAAAATCATGTGTTGTTTTTCTGAAATGCACATTTCACTTAGCATTTTGTATTTCTGTTTGCTAAATCTGTCAACCTGCCCAGGCAGGCAGATTGCTTGAAGCCAGGAGTTTGAGACCAGCCTGAGCAACATAGCAAGACCTATCTTTGTTAAAAACAAACAAACAGGGCTGGCGCAGTGGCTCATACCTGTAATCCTAGCACTCTGGGAGGCTGAGATGGGAGGATCACTTGAACTCAGGAGCTCAAGACCAGCCTGAGGAATAGCAAGACTCTATCTCTACTAAAAATAGAAAAATGAGTTGGGTGTTGTGGAGGGCACCTATAGTCTTAGCTACTCTCAAAGCTGAGGTAAGAGGATTGCTTGAACCCAAGAGTTTGAAGTTGCTATGTGCCATGATGTCATGGCACTCTAGCCTGGGTGAGTGAGACTCTGTCTCAAAATGAACTAATAAACAAACAAAGAGAAATCTTACAACCTGAGTAGGATGTAAAGACTTGGAAGAGCAAGAACATGCCCACTTCAGACCTTGTATTCTCATGGACTCTTTATAGCATGGAGAGGTGTCTCAGACATGTGAATAAACCCTAGACCTCGAGAGAGACCCCTGCTCTTAAGATACTAGATTTGTGCATAGGAGTAAGATTTAAACAAGCTGCATTTGTTACGTGGATTATGAGTTGGCAAGGACGTGCAGGGGAGGGTAGCTGATGCTGTTAAAAGCCACTGAAAATGTAAGATGGCAGTCCCTGCCTGGAGGAACCCCGGCTGTACTTTCCCCTGTATTTTGCAGATTGATCAAAAGCAGTTCGACAAAATCCTCGAGCTGATCGAGAGTGGGAAGAAGGAAGGGGCTAAGCTGGAATGTGGGGGCTCCACCCTGGGAGACAGGGGCCTCTTCATCACACCCACTGTCTTCTCAGAAGTTACAGACAACATGCGGATTGCCAAAGAGGAGGTACATGGGGGCTGGGGCCGCTCACACGGGACCTCTTCTCTAGGGCTCAGGGATCCCAGAGGTGCTTGTGAGGTGAACGTTTTCCTTTTCTTGTGGCCTTTCCTCCTCTCCTTTGGGGTCCTTAGGGAAGATGTCTTTCCCCCCTGCCTCTGGCGAAGCCCCAGGACTGAACAGCAGGTGTCGGGGTTTGCTCCAGCCCTGCCTTTGCATTCATCCCATGGTCTCTGGGGAGGACCAGTCCCTCCTCATTCTTCTGCAATCTCCAAATTAGTCCTGCAGCCCGGGCTGGAGAGCTGTCGCCACCTGTGGGTTTTGTCAGGAAGTGATTCAGGGCCCAAAGCTGCCCAAGACTGAATTTCCACCCAAAGCGTTCATTCAAAGAACATGTCCCAGCTAGAATTCCCCATTGAAGTTTTCCATCACAGACATCTTTGGAGATGATGGAGATCAGGACACTCTCTGAAGGGTGTAAATCTAACTTTGTCTTTCCAGGCCACTGTTTAGCCCCCAGGATTTATGAAAGGAGAACCCCATGCCAGGGGTGGAGGGGCTAGAATCTGGCTGGGGTGTGGTCTTTTGGGGCACATGAAAGAATGAATCACTGCCGAGGGCTTTCTCATGCAGGCCTTTTATAGACTTTCCCCTTGAGATTTTTATGGATTACTGACTGTGCTGTGACAGCATGGAGCTCAGCTCTTTAAAAATCCCTGCGATGAGAGGTCCTGAGGAAACTGGGGAGATAATTTGACAGCCTGGACACCATCCTGCTAGGTTATGGTTGTGTCCAATATTGAATCAATTATAAGCTCCCTCTAAAATCACCTATAAATGTTCAAACCTTTATGGTTTCCACATCCTTTTCTTTCCTGTTTTGCAGGCTCTGGGTGAACATTGTCTCATTCCCTCCCCTGGGGGTTTTTGTGGAAACATTTTAGGGTATCCTTATTGTCAGAAAACATAGAGGGCACACAGTCCTATAACACACTTGTAAGTGTCTTTAGAGACCGGGTGAGATGGCTCACACCTGTAATCCTAACATTCTGGGAGGCCAAGGCGAATGGATCTCTTGAGCTCTCAAGTTTGAGACCAGCCTGAGCAAGAGCAAGACCCTGTCTCTACCCAAAAAATAGCTGAGCATCGTGGCAGGCACCTGTTGTCCCAGTTACTCAGGAGGCTGATGCAAGAGAATCTCCTGAGCCCAGGAGTTTTTGATTGCTGTGAGCTATGCTTGGGTACTCTACCCAAGGTGACAGAGTGAGGCTCTGTTTCCAAAAAAACCCCAAAACTTTAGAGATAACTTTCCAAAAAGTCACACAAAGGTTTTGTCTTCTGTGCATGGGTTACTACTCCAAGGCTCTTGGGCTTGGGGTTCTCAGAAACCCTGATGACAATGAGGGATCTTAAAATACAACATGTATTTTTGTTATTATTTTTTATTTTCATTTCATTTTAATCCTTCCCTTCAGACTTCAACTTTTATGCAGCTAAAAATATCTTTGGATGTCCTTTTGCCTCCAATCATCATTTTTCATGCATGTGTGCATTCTGAGTACATGAAAGGGCATAAAAAGAAGGAAATGCCTTTTCAGAGTATACATTTCCATTTGAACATGCCTCTCACTGCCATTCTTGGAATTAATTATAGATTTTTGGACCAGTGCAAACAATACTAAAGTTCGAAAATATGGAAGAAGTGATAAAAAGAGCAAACAGCACTGACTATGGACTCACAGCAGCTGTGTTCACAAAAAACCTCGACAAAGCCCTGAAATTGGCTTCTGCGTTAGAATCTGGAACAGTCTGGTAAGTTGAGTATGTGTGTGTTTCCACTCTCGTGAGTCACTCGCTTGCTGGCTGTGTTACTCTGATATTAACAGAGAACGTCTAGTTGTATATTATGTGCCAAGTACCATCAAAGCACTTTGCTCCATCCTCATGACCACCTTCATGTCTCCATTTTATCGATGAGGACATTGAGGCTCAGAGAGACTGAATAACTTGCCCAGGACATCACACCTAGTAGATGGCAGAGCAGGCTGTGTCCATGCCTCTGGCCCCAATGCTGTACCACCCCTCTGCCTTTATATCCAATTCTGATGCTAAAAGCAGTCTCTGCTTCACCAATAATTCTGCACACTATGTTATCCCCATTGTAAAGATGAGTGAGTTGAGGCTCAGAGAGGTTGAATAATAAGCCCAGAATCTAGGAAGCAGGAGAACTTTGGGGGGCAGGTCTGTCTTGTTTCAAAACTAATTCTTCTAATTCCTTGATGCCATAATTTTCTGTTTTCTTCCCTTCTCATTCTATTCCTATCCCAACGAGAAGTTCTGTACTTAAGTATATTCCAGTTTTATGATGGGAAGAATGCGGAGGCAGAAGGTGAAAGCAAACTGTGTTTGAGTCACTGAAACTTTGGCAAAAGGCCACCCTCTGGGCAGAGCTCTGCATCAAATGCCCAGCAGCTGCAATGCTGAGACCCACTGGGTCTTCCCCAGGTCACTGTGAACATCCTTGCATTCTTTTTCTAGGATCAACTGCTACAATGCCATCTACGCACAGGCTCCATTCGGTGGCTTCAAAATGTCGGGAAATGGCAGAGAACTGTAAGTGTCTCCACTGCGGGCCGAGTACAAGATCCATCAGATTTTCAGGCAGAGACTCGGGCTCCAGCCTGATTGAAGCCCCTCTGCTTTGTGAGGGTCAGCCATGTCCCCTGGGGCCGGTCAGGATCTGTCCCTTCCCCTTTTCACACCCCACCACTACTGCCCTCCACCTCAGCCTGCCCGTCTCCAAGCCTCAGCTTCGGTGTCTTGCCAGCACCTATTGTGCCAGGGATGTGACAGAGGTTGCCTGGATGGGGACTTGGGCAGAACTAACAAAGTGCACTTTGTGCCAGACACAGGATGTCATCACTCATACAAACCCCCACCCTGCAGGGAAGATGGGCTCTAACCGAGGTCAGGCTCCAGACCTGCCTGGTCCTGCCTGGTGGGCCCCCCAGGGGACACGGTGGGTGACTCTTGTTCTTCCTTGGTGCTCCTTTGGGAGGTATATGGCAGAGTTTCAGTGGCCCATCAGTGTGTACAGACCCCCTGCAGACCCCTCCACAGTTCCTTTCTATCTGGCCTGCTGGAAAAATGAGCTCCATAGGTTTAGATTAATGGATGGGCCTTCTGGCATCTGGCCCAGGCCCAGAGCCAGAAGGAGAGTCCTGGGGGTGGAGCCACTGTGGCTTCCAGCCGAATACTGTCTTCTCTCTCCATGTCTTTCTCAGTGGTGCTCAGAGTTTTATTAGCCTTTGTGGACAAACATTTTTAAGATCAATGTTCCTGAGGAACCATCTGTGACAATACCCCAGGGCTGTTCCTGGGACATCTCTAAAGGGCTCAAGCTCTTCCTTTGATTTAAACAGTTTGTGTTATTTATACACAGATGCCTTACCTTGTATTTGTTTGCTCGTCTTCCAGCAGGAACAGACTCAAATATCTCCCCTCAGCTGGGCCTTTGCATGGCTTCCCTTCAAGATGTGATGAAGGACAGGTGCTGGTTTCCATCCCTCCCTGCACACATACTCTTGGCCAGTCTGTATGGAATTGGGGTCCCCGCCTGCATACACCAGTCCTGCTTTCTGGGCCATCCTTGACTCATGACAAATGCCCCGGGGCCATCTGAACATCTAAGTGCAGTGTGTCCACTGGCCTCATCTTATTCCTATAACTGATTTCCCCTTCAGGGCCCATCCATAAATTTTTGTCCATGAAGACCCTTTGTAGAAACTGCATTTCCTGCATTTGTGTTTGAGTTCTGTGAACTTCTGCTTCTTTATCCTCTTCTACCTGCCTGACCTCGGGGCACGGGAGGCTGGGGCTGGGGTCCCCAGGGTCCCCTCCAGGGCCCTCTAGCAACAACAGTGCTGGCGACTGCTGGCATTCACTGAGCCCAATCTCTGGAGCAAGTTCTGTACCTGTTGACCCACGTCATCCTCACAACCATCTGCACAATGGGTACAGCTATTTTCAGTTTGAGGAAGCAGTCCAGGGAGCTGATAAGTGACAGAGTTAGGCATGAACACTGGCCAGCTTGGGCCTTGGACCCAGTCCAGTGCAGGGCCTCACTTTGTCAGCACCTGGCATGAAGCCACCCAGGACTTGAGTGGTCATTTGTCTCATTTGATCTACTGCCAGATGGGCCGTCAGAGCTGCGGAACCCAGAGGTCAGCCACGCCTTGGCAGCAAGAACTTCCAACCCCAAAGCAAATGTCCTTGGATGTAGGGCCCACCAGATCCCTGGTGTGTGCTGACTCGCCCTGTGATTTGACCTCACCTTGACCTTCCCACCACCCTAACAGGGCCTTTAGCTCCTTAGTACCCTTTTATACAAACCAGGGCAGGGCTTGGTGAGTATTCACTGAACACAGTCTGTGTTCCATCCTGCCAGTTAGCCACAATCGGGACTTTTTTGAATGTCTGTCTTTTGGACCTTTGGCATATGTTTTCTTAAGGCTTTTGATAAAGTATTTAAACATAATTCCCAAGGAGCCTGGAAACTGCCTTGCAAACCAATTTCTGATTTCAGTTGCCTCTAATTGATGTCTTCATGTTGCAAGAAGTTCCCCTTTTTAAAAACTGGAGCCCCAAGCAGTGGATTCTGTGGTTTTCCCCATCCCTGGCCACCCACCCATGTACCCCTCCAGGATCTGTTTCTGTGCAGGTTTTGGCATGGAGCTTGCAATTTCTCTTCCTCCGGGGTGTTTTTCTTCTTGGTTTTTGTTTTGCTTTTTAATAAAAGTGATGCAGGCAGCACCCATAGTTTAGTGGGTAGGGCTAAGTTCGAGGCTGGTGATTTCAAATTCACCCTGGGCCAGCAAAACCGAGGCTGGCGAGTTCAAACCCAGCCTGGGCCTGCTAAAATCAACAATGACAACTGCAACAAAAAAATAGCTGGGTGTTGTGGTGAGGCTGAGGCAAGAGAATCGCTTAAGCCCAAGAGTTTGAGGTTGCTGTGAGCTGTGATACCATGGCATTCTACAGAGGGCAACATAATAAGACTTTGTCTCCAAAAAAAAAAAAAAAAAAAGTGATGCAGTCACCCAAACTTCTACACTGTAGAGACATTTGGGAAGTCAAGGCCTCCTTTCCCTAACCCTTAAACTCATTCATTATAGATAAATATTGTTCAGTCATCAATTTTGCTCATTTATTCATTTATTCTCTTGGCAAATATTTTTTGATCATCTTTGATGTATCCAGCATGACACTAGGGACTGAGCATATGGCAGTGAACGACATGATCATCAATCCCTGCCTGCCATTCTGATGAGGTTTAATGGGAGAAAGGATGGGTTCATGGATGGCCATGCCCGCCACAGTGGAAGAGACTAGGCAAGAAATGTTAGGAGATCCCACCTTGGGTTGAATAAGAGCAGAAGGAGCGTGAACAAGGGTAGCAGCAGACATCAAAAGAACGAAGGGATTTACTTACAGGAACTATTTTAGTACTGGACTTACTAGTTAAGTGCTAATGCAACATGATTTTATCTCTTTATTTGCTTTTCCTTATTAAGTTGATAAATTATTAACAACTTTAAATCCTTACAATGCAATTCCATGTGCTCACTTTGAAAGTATATTGTGCATTTTTATACATACAACGGATGTAACTGTGTGTGTTCTTTTCTGTTTTCAAATGAAATGGGGGCAAGCTACTTTTTCCCTCTTGAGAATGGATCTTGGATAGCCTTCCATTTTTTTCATTCTGTGAGGGTCTCCTGTGAGGGACTTTTGTGTTATTTTTTAAGGGATTTTGCTATTACAAACCATGCTGATGTATTTTCTTATGTACAAACAGGGCATCTATAAAGTTTGTGTGCAATTTAAATCGCAAATTATTTTGAATTGCACACAAACTTTTTGTACACCGTGTGTGTGCGTGTGTGTGTGTGTGTGTGTATGAATCTGTTGAAGATTGTTTTCTGAATTCCTAAAATTGAATAATCTGTTATCTGAAAAATGGGCTCAACACTGTTTTGGTTTGCATTTCTTTAATCATGAGGGAGTGGCACACCTTTTTTAGGCTATTTGGTAATTTGCATTTTTTTCCTGCAAACTATCTGTGTCTTTTGTTGATTTTTCCATCTGATGGCATGCATTTTTCTTGTCACAGTTCTTTGTTGTTAGGGAAAACAGCATTCTTGTTTCTCATGTAGGTTTGTAAATTTTTTTTTTTTTTTTTTAGTTTGTCATTTGTCTTTTTGGGTTTTTGAAAGGAGTTTTCGCTCTACAAAAGGTGAATCTAGCATTTTGTTTATGGCTTTTATATTTTATGTTATGTTTAGAAAAGATTACAAAATAATTCATTCACTCTTGTGCGTTCTTAAACTATTTGTTTTAGGAAACTACCTAAAAGTCCCAAGGAAACATTATTGGTAAAATAACAGTATTACTTTCTACCATTCATTTTTTACCTAGCTCATCATAGGTGCTAAGTATGAATTATCTCTACTTGCTATATCAGGAGGTAATAATCCCATTTTACAGATGATGAGCCTCAGGGAAGGCAATGGATTTGCCTAAACTACATAGTTCTAAGCCCATGGTTCTCCAACTTAAGCATGCATCAGAATCACCTGGGGAGGGGGGTTGTTAAAATACAGTTTCTGGGTTCCACCCCTAGAGTTTCTGATTCAGTAAGTTTGTTAGTTTTCTATTACTGCTACAACAAATTACCACAATGTTAGTGGCTTAAGTAACATAACTTCATACCTTATAGTTCTGTAGGATAAAAAATCTGACACAGGTCTCACTGAGCTAAAATTATGGTATCAGCAAGGCAACATTCCTTGTCCTTTCCAGCTTCGAAAAGCTGTCCACGTTCCTTGGCTGGTACTGCTTTTTCTCTATCTTCAAAGCCAACACCATTGCTTCTCTCTGAACCTGCTTCTGTGGTCTCATTTCCCTCTGACTCTCTACTTCTGCCTTCCTCCTCCACTTTTAAAAATCCTGTGATTACAATGGACTTACTGGGCTGATCCAGGCTGATCTCTTCCTTTTAAGGCCAAGTGATTAGTAACTTGAATTCCATCTGCAACATGAATTCGTCTTTGCTGTGAGGCTGGGCACAGTGTAATCCTAGCTCTGGGAGGCTGAGGCAGGTGGATTTGCTTGAGCTCAGGAGTTTGAGACCAGCTAGAGCAAGAGCGAGACCCCATCTCTACTAAAAACAGAAAAATTAGCTGATGTCATGTTGAGTGCCTGTAGTCTCAGCTACTTTGGAGGCTGAAGCAAGAGGATCTAGAGTGCAGGAGTTTGAGGCTGCTGTAGTTATGATGCCACGGCACTCTAGCCTTGGCAATAGATTGAGACTCTGTCTCAAGAAAAAAAAAGGATTTTTCTTTGCTGTACAAATTAATATATTCATAGTTTCTGGGATTAGGATGCCAATACTTTTGGGGAAGCACTTATTCTGCCTACCACAGGAGGTCTGAAAACCTTCATCTCTAGCAGGTGGGGAGGTAAGGGATTCTGTCTCGGGTGTTTCCAGCTGCAAGCCTCCAGTGCCCACCTCTATTTTCATCTCCTTTTCCTAAACAAGCACACATTTTTTTTTATTTTATAGCAGATCAAAGACTACAGAGGAATTTAACTCTATTCAAAGTGGCCTCTCCATTCTGGGAAGGAAAGCTATCCTGAGGTTGGCCTATGCTAACAGAAAAGAGTCACCTGGGCTCTACAAGACTTAAAGAAACGAGATATACCAAAGATGCTAATGCAAAAGCATGGTCTCCCTATGTCCAGTGTGTGCTAATGTCTGCTCTCCGCCCGTCCAGCGTGGCCTTGCTCTCTGACAGCGGGTGCTCAGCTGTGTGCTCTGAGGCCACATGCAGGTCCTCAATGTTCTTGCCTCTCATCCTCTGGCTTCATCTCCAGTTCACAGCCTTGGGCCTCTGCCCCTTCAGTCTCTCCAAGTGGCTCCAAATTGACACCTAAAAGTTATAAATCCAGAGTAATCTCTGTGCCTGCACTCCTGCCTTCTTCCCCCTCCTAGGCCATCTCTTTTTGCTCTCTACTCCCAACCCAGGGAATCCACCTGTTAAATTTTCAAAGAAAATTTGCCCTTCTTTCTTCAAAGGCCAACCCCTTGTTCTTCTGAATATTTCAAAAGCATCACACACACATAAAACTTGATATTTACGCTGAAGTCACACATCCAGTTGTGACCCTGGCTAATGGTCTTTGCTATCATTCTGCCAAGTTGTCGCATTTTGACTTGTTACATAAACCCCAAACTGCCCAACAGAATAACCTAGCAATAGAACAAAGTTTCTACAAAATGGCTAAATGACATGCCCATTTTTAATTGTCCTCTTTTCTGTGATCACAGAGGTGAATATGCTTTGGCCGAATACACAGAAGTGAAAACTGTCACCATCAAACTCGGAGATAAGGACCCCTGAGGGAAAAAAGGCTCCTTCCTCAAACATGGATCGCTGACTGTGGCAGAGCAAACCTGCCGAAGAAAAAATTACATTTCTGACCTTCTTGGGATACTTTCTTCTGGAGTCTTGAAATCTACTGGAGTTGAATGATTTTTTGGTTTCCTTCTTATGCTCATGTTTACTGATCAAACTATGAATGCCCATATACTGTGTGCAAAATTGCAGTCCTGCCTGGGAAGGGAGCAGTTGGTCATTTCCAATTTTCCCTTTAGACCAGGTCCAAGAGACAGTGAAGATACTCAGGGCTTTGTTAACAGGAAGTGGTATTTGAAGTGTCCAGCAGTTGCTTAAAAATGCTTTGCTGAATCTGACTCCAGTAAGAATTCGGAAAAAAACTCTGTGTGTGTTCTGCAAGCAGGCCCTGTACCTGTGGTCTCCTCAGGGGTACCCGCTCTTAGAACATTCCCTTCCTCTTTCTGAGCAAGAGGTCAGATCATTCAGTGGGAAAAGATCAGCATGAAGTTAAAATTATTTTTTTAATAATTAAAAAAAAAAGATTTCACAGTGATAAGCTTATGGGGAGTGAGTTCCGGGGAAGGGGGCTAGAGGCCACTGGTATGGGTCTTTGAGGACTATAAATTGACACTGACATGTGATTCAGCTTAAAACCAATGCTGCCTTTGGAATATGACGGAATCATATTCCAAATATGCACGTGTGTCTGTTCTCCCCAGAATGGTTTTGAGCTTGCTCAAAAACTATATTTCCTTAACGAAGGCATTTTTCTTAGGCATAAAACATGATTAACATGACCTTTGCTGCTAAGGATCCAATGTTCTAACCCTACAACAGCACGACAAACCTTAGGATAATGAAGTTTCACATTTGACAAATCAGAGCAATAATTTACTTTTACAAATTATGCATTCACCCATATTTGCTAATGGTTGATAACAAGCCTATGTAGTTTTCCTTTTCTCCAAATTTGTAATACAGTTTAGATTTGTCAAATGCACACAACTGGAAATACTGCTGTTATAATACAGCCCTGTCTTTTTTAAGTCCTATTTTGATGTTAATTTCTGATTAGTCAATAAATCACACCTGTATTCCGTGGAGGCTTTGGGCCTTCATCCAAGTGATCTATTTTACAAACAGATTGTGATTTATTTTTTTCCTCTTTGGGTATCCAAACGCCATGCAATTTCATGTTTTAACGTGGGAAGCTGAAAGTGTTCTCAGATAGCTTTAAAAACAAAAACAAATTTAAATCATGTTATTTGGATACTTTTGGGTACTTTTACTGTTGCTGACTAGTACTTTTCTAACTGAGAAGATGGTGCTTCTGCTTTTCAGAGAGACAAATAATAAAATGAAGCTCTATGTCAGAACCAGTGTATAAAATGGGGTTATCACCTCTGTCTGAGATAAGCAATACCAAATTCACCTTCTTCTCTCCATCAGTTAAAATCCATCACTTACACTTCCAAAACCTTGTTAAATCAGGACTTTATACACTGAATTTTCAGTGTTTTATCTCAAGTAACTATAGACACTAACCTTGATAGTAATACATTAGAGGGTTCCTATTCTTTCATTGTACAATAATGCCTTTAATATGAAATGCTACCTTATTTATAATTGGTATAGTTATTGTATCTTTTATAGTTGTAAGTACACAGAGGTGGTATATTTAACCTTCTGTAATATACTGTATTTAGAAATGGAAATCTATATAATGTTAGATTTCACTTCTTTTAAGGTTGATTCCTGTGTTATGGTTTAAAAATCAGCTTGGGAATTCTGATCCTAACTGCAGAATGTGTTCAACAATGCGACAACAATAAAAAAAAAATGGATGTTTGAGAAACATTGTTTTTTCTTTTTAATTTAAGGACAGATATTTTAATTCTGTGGTAGGCCTTTCTCTTTCTGAGACCTATACCAAACGGCTTTTAATAAAGCAGGATCCATGACTTAAGAATAAAATTGCATTTGCTCAGTTGATCAGGCCCAGTGCATTGCCTGAGTGTGAGACCCTTATCTGTGGGTTTGGAGGTTGACCAGGCTGGGAGTTGGGCTTCGGAGGTTCTGTTGTCTTAGTTGGCTAAGTTTAATATGTCATCTAAGCTGCCTGAGTCTCATTTAGCATAAAGTGATGAGGATGTAAGTACAGAAATTGGTGGGGATGACTACAGGAGGATTCAAGGAAAGCACTGTGTCCCCTAACTGTCATTTTCTCAATAAGGATTTAGAACAGTGATTTTTCAACCCATGTGCTGGGGCACACTGGTGTGCCATGAGAAGATCTTAGGTATGTGGAGGAAAAAAAGATCATTAAATTATTTTCAAAAGAAGGTCAAAGCACAGTTAAGTATATATATATATATATATATTACTTTTTTAAAAAATCAACATAATTTAAGTGTGCTGTGGAAGCTTAACTATAGGTTCAGGTGTGCTGTGAGATAAAACAGGTTGCAAAGCACTTCTCTAAAAGGATCTGTTTGGGTTTAACTGACCTAAGTTTTCTAAGGCTTCTAATCAAGAAGCCTCAATCACCAAGTTGCGAGTCAACACCGAAATTGGTTTGAGAATATTCCTTATGCCTGGGTAGATTTTATGTTGTGAGCCCAGGTCACTTTGACCATGAGGTGGTAAAGCACCGCCCTTTAAAGAAAAAACTTGAGAGGCCTGGGTCTGATCTCCTTAATGTATGCCCTCATGTATTAATGTATTTAGAAACATCCCAGATGTAAGCAGAAAACTACAGGAAAATGCATTTTCCTCCTCATTTGGTTAACCAATGGTTCCACGGAAGGGAACCATTCTGGGGAACACAGACACACGTGCAGTGCGCGCTCCTGTGTGCAGGTGGGTGGGCTTATTCTAGCAGTGGACCCTGTGAGATGCCCTCACTGCTCTGTGGTGGTGAAGTGGTTCTAACCTCTTTTCTCCTTGCTCCTGGCCACGTGGCTGATTTGAGCTTGAAGGTGGATAATAGGGGGTATTAGAAAAAATTGTCCAAGGAGGAATGTCTGAGGAACCTGGGTACTTAGCCAGAAAGGACGGTCAACACCCGTCCCTCTTGAAGGCAGAAATGTTAGTTCAGGGAGGTGGCTTCCAGCCCCATCTTCAGGTGGGGTCATTCTCACCTGAGGTGCTGAGAATCTGGGTGGGATGCCCAGCAAAAGCTGCAGGACTGCGGCCGTTTAGAAGGGGAAATCTTGCCTGCCCTGTAACAACCTTTCCATGGGCACCTGTGGCTAACGCATGTCTAATGGATAGAGTTAAATTCCGGAATATAACCAGATCAAAAGAGATCATCTGTGCATCACATGTTCCTTCTGTTTCCTTCACTGGGGATATTTCCTATCCTATTCCCAAGCTCATTTAAAAGGGAAGCTGAGTTGCCGCCATACGTTTTGGGTACATCTCCTCCAGTGCCTGCGCTGAGCGTGCGCTTCCTCGCGGTGGCGCTAGGTGGCGCTAGGTGGCGCGCCATGAGACTCGGAGGCGCCGCACAGCCTTCGCGGGGCTCGTTCCGTGAAGCAGACGCCATTCCCTGCAAATTGTTAAGTTCTTGGTTAATGGATAGCAATCATACTGTTTCCTCTTGCAGACTGGTATGAGGACTTGAGTAGTGAGGATAGGATTGCACAACTGCGCACACCCTTTGGAAAGGGCGTCCAGTGGCGGGACAGCTGGAGGGGCAGCCTTTTGGGAGCAGAGTAAAACTGCTTGGCCGTCCCCTTGCCAACCAGGGACCTAAGGTGCCGCTCCAAGTAAACATTTCCTGGGGTGTGGGCAACATGTGGAGGTCCTGCAGCTCCCGGGTTTTGGGAAATGGCAGAGACGGCTGTGGAGGTCTGCCTCTATGCTTTGCGATAAATCCTGGGAATATTCGAGTTATTATATTACGAGGGGCGCCTGGGGTGCTGGCCCTGCTGGTCTTCTGAGCAACTTTCTCCTTCCTAGGCGGTCACATGAAGCCCAGAGCGCGGCCTCCCTGCAGCCCAGGCCTGGGTCTTTATGGGCCGCTTTTGTGTATAACCCTCAGAGTCTCAATGACACTGAAACATCTCAATGACACTGAAACATCAACTCTTTGGTTGAAACATCGTAAACTGCCAATCACTCTGTTCTACTTACCTACCCCTCGAAAGCAGACATTTAAACATGATTCACTTTATAGCAGTATCTTTGCATACATCTATAATTAAATTAATAAATTCAAGTGGTGGAGGAAGAGCAGTTTGCAAAATGTAACGTTTTAAATCTACGTATTTCTATACTGCCCTGTAAAGACCTGTACACAAATGTCTGTTCCCCGTCTAATAGTTGCAGCACTGGTATATGGCCAACACACACGTTAGAAGTTAAAGTGCGATCGTGCTCCGCAGAGCCGAGGGACGGGAAAACCCGGGCTGAGCCAAGAACCGACAGATCAACGCTCCTGCCCGAACCCAGAGGGGACCTGGCGCCAGAAGGGCCCGAGGACTCTAGCGTCTCCCGGGGACCGAGCAGAGAACGTTGATTACCTGTGTTTTTGAGAGCGCGGGGCAGGCCACCGAGGGGACTCTCCGTGCCCACTCTAGGGAGAGCGAGCCCCAGCCGGCTGACCCTCGAGGCGCAGCGGCCTTGCCCTGCGCGCTCTTCGCGCCGCCCGCCGCCCGCCCTCCCCGCCGCTGGATTGAGGAAGTGCGTCTGGGCCCGGCCCGGCCCTGGCGCGCGCGGCCGGAGGCGCGGGGTGCAGAGGGCGGCGGGACGGCCAGGCCGGGCGTCCCAGAGCGCCCGCACCCCTACCCGCCGCCGCCGCCTCAGGTAAGTGCGGCCCCAGTCCGCGCTCCGCGGAGGGGGTGGGGGCGGTCGCCTCCCGCAGCCGGGCGGGAACCGTGCGCCCGCGCCCGCACCGCCGCGGCCCGCGGGGCGCCCTGGCCTCCCCGGCCCGCGGGCCTCCGCGCCCCGCAACTCAGACCCACGCTCTGGGTGGCCGCGTGGTTGGGCACGTGTGGCCCTTGCCCAGGGAACACAGCCTGAGGGGCGCGGAGGGCGCGGGCGACTTCCGTGTCACGTTCCCTCGGCGGGCGTCCAGTAGTGCCGGGACCCCTGCCCGCCCGAGGGCTGGGGAGTTTGTGGGGCCCAGGCGGGGAAGCCCACAACCTCCTGTGTGATGGAGCTGGGATTGGGGGAGAAAGGGCAAGAAACTAAAGTAGGAAAATACACCAGGGTGTCCACATATTTCCTCTGTCTTTGGAGAAAAACACATCTTTTAACTTGGGGCGGGTGGAGTGTGACCCTGGACTGAGTCTCTGCTGGAGGGTGGCTGGTGATCTGGGATGGTCCAGTGCACCTCCACCCCTCTCAGTCTTGCTCAAGGGTAGCTATTGTAATGTTTCTGCCTGGTACAGATAAAACTGCCATCTCTTCTGCAATCTCTACAGTCTGCAGGCAATCTTCCTGAGTTGGAATGTGAGACAGAGACCCTAAGAGGGCTGGGCATGCAAGGAGATGATGGTGGAGATTTCCAGAACCTTTGCAGCCAGCTCATCCTGCCCTTCGTAGTTTGTGGCCACAAAGATTTTCCTCCTTCAAACACATCACCTTGCAGTAGTTAGAGAGGTAGAGAAACGGGCATATATTGATGGGTTTTAGCAGAGCTCTCACCAAGTTCACTTTAGACCAAGTTCACTTTAGATCATATTCACATGATATCAAAGTACCCAGATATTAAAGGGACAGCTAGAATACGCACAGTTTTGGAAAATGTTAACATTGAATGCCTTTAATAATTTTATTTTCATTATCTCTGCTAATGTCCTGGAAGCAGGGACAAATTAGGTTTTTAACTTAATTTTTTTCTTTCAGGAGGTTTGGGATCAGCCAAACTTTTCCCTCTCCTGGGCTTCCGCATCTCTGGGAATGGCCCCATAGTCAACTCAGTTGCTCATATCTAAGACCTAAAAGTTATTCTCCATTCCATTCCTCGTCCCTTGAATTCAGTCTGTTAGCAAGTCCTATTGGGTCTATTTCCAAAATGTGTCCTAGTCTTCCCCTTTTTTTCTCAAGACTTCCATCCTTGTCTAAGGTATCAAAAACTCTTTCCTGCACAAATACAGTCCATTCCCTGCCTTATCTATTAGGCAGCCAGAGTGATCCTTAGTGGCTGAGTCAGATGTATCATCTTCTTCATGGAAGCCTTCAATAGCTTCTTCTTGCAATTGGCATGAAAATCAGGGGAGCTCCTTCCTCACACACCTAGAGGTGGTCTGGTCTCTGCCATCTCAGACCACCAGGCCATTGCCTCCCAGGTCCACTGGGCTGAGCTTGTTCTCTAGCACAGCGGGATCTCTGTATTGCTGCCTCTGACTCTCCTTGTGACCACAGAAGGCCCTCCTTGGCAACCCTCCCTAACGCCCTGCTATCATGCACATCTCTTGCTCTCCCCTCTTCTTGCAGTCTCCACCGTCTGCATATTCCTTCTTTCTCTGTTTAATTTCTTCTTAATTGTCTCATAGTTCTCTCTGGCACTTCTGGGAGTAGAGACTATGTCTGTTTTGCTCACTGCTATAGAACTGTGCTAGGAGGCTGGGTTTGGGGGAGAAAAGGCAAGAAACAAAAGTAGGAAAATACTTTGATTAGTGATTAGTGGCCCAGAGGACATTCTTAACTTGTACACGGTTTCAGACTCATGGAGCACGTCTGTCTCCCAACCATTGTGTGCTCATCTATAATTGAGAACAATGTATTTCTCTGTCCTGCAGCTCCATGATATTTTATGTCCACAAACCTATTAAACACATTTCTAGGGAAGCCCATGTTAGTCAAAGGATGCTAATAGTGCTAAAACCATGGACCCACCTTCTCATCCAGGATTTTGATTCAGCTGGACAATATGAGCATTGCTAACATGCTTCATTTGGAAAGGTCCTCCTCTAAGTCTCTAGTATTGTCATATCTTCCAGGATTCCTAAAAAACAACCTGTGTTTCTACCTTGTCAGAAAATTCACAGCAATAACTGTGTGTCTTCCCTGCCAGCTTGATCAACCCATGAAATTCACTCCTCATGGAAAGATCCCAATAGTTGTAAAATGAATGTCAAGTTCCTTTTCTTCTTTTTAATTAAGTGTTTGGGTTTATTTGTTAATGCAGATATAAAGGGTTGGCAGAAGGAAATTGATGAGGTTTTTAAAAATTATTAAAGCATCATTACTTATAGAAAGCCTTCTTTCGGATGTATGACGAAAAGAAAACATGTAACTTGTAACCATGATTTGCTGCATTGATCCGAAACCAAAAAAGGCAGAAAGAAGCAAAGATCCATTTGGGGGAAAAAGTAGGCAAAACTTCTACCTTAGAATGCAAGCCAGAATACTAATTATAATTTTAAAGCTGCTCCAGGGGCAAGGCAATTTTCAAAAGGAAACTGAAAATGAAAAGGGGAACAAAATGTGCTGCATGAGGGTTCCTCTAAAATATTTTAAAGTTTTTTTTTTAACTTAAAAACATTGATTTTACACTTAAAAGCATGCACTTCCATCATCAGAAGGAATGTCTAGCATTGGATTTTTGAACAGTCGTTGGATGTGTTTGGTACCTGTTTTGGAGAGGTGTTTGAAAGCAGATGGCAACTGTGCTTCTTTCAGTTTCTGGATCTCAGTGTACGATTTGGAGCCTTTCTTTTAAAACGATTCTGTCTTGCTGGCACTCCTCCCTGACTCAAGCTGATTTTCCGAATTAGGTTTTGCAATTTTATAAGACTTTAATTATCTCCTAAATTTTGTCCAAACTGGTCATTTCTTTTTACATCTCTGGACTTTTCAGGCCTCCTGACCAGCCACAGGAGTGTCCCAGGCATGGTTTCTCTCAACCTTTGGTCCAGCCTCTTTGGTCCAGAAAGGTACAGGTTCATAATGAGTGAAAACACTGGTTCCAGGCTTTTCTAGCTGCAACTTGAAAAGTTCAGCCCACTAGAGTCAGTTGCCTGATTTCTAGGTTTTTAAATGAGGAATTCTTGTAGCCTTGTTCTGTAGCCTGCTCAGCGCCCTCCCTCTTCAAGGTACCTTCTAGAATCCACCTGCTGGGGAAACTGAGCATCAATAGTCTGAACTTGTTACTTAAAAGGGAGGCAGAAGATCTTATAGGCCTCCCAAGTCTTCACACTTTACTGCAGTAATGACCACCCCAGCCCTGTTGTTGAAAGTGGCTGCAGAAAATTGACCTTAGTTTCTTGAAGCAACCTTGTGCCGTTGCCAGGGCATGGGGGTACATGTCTTATTTTTAACAGAGAAAAAAAACTGAAATATGCATGAATTTCAGCTGGAGGTCACTAAACAGCTTCTAATGTCTGGCAGAAGTAGTCGATGTCTTTGACATCCACACTGTGTTTTTATAGTTATAGATTGTCTTTGGTGTTACTTATTTAATGACCCTGACTTTTTAAAAAATTATTTTTTGGCTGAGCCATCACTCCACGTTGTGGAATTGGCTATCTCAGAGAATATAGACATAGATTGCTGATTACCTCATGCTTTATGTATCAGATACAGTCATGATAGGAACACACGCATTTCACATTGTAATACTTTCCTGCCATGCAAATAACCCCATGCCAGGATGGAGCTGGCCCAGGTCTTGCCCTGAAGACTTTTCTCGTCCTTTCATTTTCAAAGTTGGATGGACAGTCATGTAGGGGGGACTTCCAAGCCTAGTGGGAGCCCCGCATGGAAGAGCATCCCTGACCTCAGCAGTTTATCACAGTCTTGTTAGCTTTAGATCAGTCTTAAACTAACTCAGTTTCAGTACCTCAGAAGTATTTGGAGGTGGATAATTAATTCTTTGTTGCAGATGGCTGTTCGGTGCATCATAGATGTTTAGCGTCATCACTGACCTTTACCCTTTAGATGCCTGTAGTGCCCTACCACCACCACCACCACCAAATTGTAACAACCAATAATTTTGCCAGACATTGCCAAATGTCCTTTAGGAGAAGGGCAAAATTTATGGGGCTCATTTTTGTTAACACCCCAAACTCAAACTAACTTGACTTCATAACCAGTAACAATCTCTTCTCTTTGGAATCATTGCCTAACTGCCTCTTTGGGATTACATGCTCACTTCTAGACTTCCAGAAGAATCTGTCCTGCGCTAGGGAGGGCCTTGTACTGTGACCAGCTATGTGTGTCTGCCCCACCCTG
This sequence comes from Arctocebus calabarensis, assembly GCA_963573935.1. Taxonomy (NCBI): domain Eukaryota; kingdom Metazoa; phylum Chordata; class Mammalia; order Primates; family Lorisidae; genus Arctocebus; species Arctocebus calabarensis. The sequence continues at coordinate 39,035 of CAUYON010092976.1, forward strand.
GTTGGAGAATGAACCCTTGAGGACAGGAGCCTCAGTTAGCTGTCCTGGCATCACACAGGGCCTGGCTACCTTGAGAGAGACAGTGGATACGTGTTGACTGAACATTGATTGAACCCTTACCAGTAGGTGTTTTGTGATTATTTTGGGATTTGTTCGAGATTCTTCTCAGGTAAATAAGATCTGAACCCAGTACAGAGATGGTTTGGGGTCTTTTCTTTCACTGGCCCCACCTGATGAATTTGGCTGGATAAATGGACTGGCAAGAGGAATGTTGCCAAGGATAGGCTGACAATATTCTCAGTGAACCAGTATAAATGGTAAATATTTTCAGGGTTTCAGGAAAGGACTTGCATTAAAAAGGCACTCTGATTTTTTTATATTTTCACTTCCAGAACAAGAAAGCTTTCTGCTCAGCCATGAGTTTGTGTCCATGCCTCAGTCCACTCCACGGGCAGCAGTGGTGGCGGTGACAACAGTAGGACCTGCCTTTGGAGATCGGCTGCCTGGAGGGTTGATGGCTGGCATGTCACAGAGACCACCCAGCATGTACTGGTGTGTAGGACCAGAGGGATCAGCTGTGTGTTCAGAACACGCCATGGAGACCCACAACGGTAAGAGCAGGGCTGGCCATGCCAGCCTGGGTGCAACCCACCATTCTTATCCTAAGGGAGTCCAGGATGCATAAGAACAAGGGATTTTCAACCAAAGGAAATTAAATGCCAATGGTTTGGTGCTTTTTTTTTTTTTTTTAGTCATAAAATATATCTTGAGATTCTCACTTAAATTCTGAAAATTGAAGGGCCATAGACAACATTTATTGTTGGTTAAAGGACTTTTTAAATGGGGATTTATTTTTGTATTATAAAAATGATGCACATTTATTAAAGAAAAATTGAAAAAGGAATAAAAAAATTGTAAAAAGAAAAAATCACCCAGAATTCCACTGTGTCAAACACAAGCACAGTCAACATCTTGGTGAGTTCTCCTCCAGTTCTCTTGTCTGTGCTGAAATGATTCCCTTTAACTTTACTGTAGTTATAATGTGCATGTAATTTTGTAGCCTGCTTTTTTCTCTTAACATTCTAGCAGTGACATTTACCTAGAGTACCATCTAACTCATGTGATAAGAGAAACATTTTATTTGGGTGTACTATACATTAATAAAATGATTGACCTAATCCTTATTTTCCTGCCGGACGTTTGGGTTTCTGCTGGTTGTCCACTCTTTCCCAAGCATTCCACTCTCATCTTTTTATACATAGTTTTAAGATTTTTCCTTAATATAGATTTACAGAAGTCAATGATTGGGCTTGAACTTTTTTTGGTCTCTTTGCACATATTGCCAGATTTTCTACTAGAGTTGCTTTTCAATACCAGTAAAATAATGCTGATAACAATAAATATTTGTTAATATCTTAGTACATACTGGCCACTGGGTTCAATGTTTTATGAAATAATCTCATACAATTCTCACAAGAACTTGTGAAAATAGTCTTTTGATCCCTATTTGTACCTGAGGAATATGAGGGTAAAAGAGATCCAGAAACTTGCCCATAGGCAACAACTCAAAAATCACACAACTGTCACCTGAACCCATTCTTAACCCTAGAATGCCACTCTTAAATTCTAGGCCATCCTGCAGGAGGTGAGAAGGCCCACATGTTGCGTGTGAGAGGCCCCCAATGTTCTTAACCGAGACCATGGTAACAACAGGGCATTTTACCTGGCTGAGTAGACATTTTGTTTGGTTTCTCCAGTATTCTTTCTCCATCTAAAATGTCCAGTAGTGGCTCGGCGCCTGTAGCTCTGTGGTTAGGGCACCAGCCACATGCACCGGAGCTGGTGGGTTCAAACCTGGCCCTGGCCTGCTAAACAACAATGATAACTACAACAAAAAAATAGCCGGGCAATGTGGCAGGCTACTGTATTCCAAGCTAGTTGGGAGGCTGAGGCAAGAGAATCGCTTAAGCCCAAGAGTTTGAGGTTGCTGTGAGCTATGACGCTACAGCACTCTACTGAGGGTGACATACTGAGACTCTGTCTCCAAATAAATAAATAAATGAATAAATAAATAAATAAATAAAATGTCGAGTAGTTATATTCTGGTTTCTTTTAAGATCAAATAAATCTTTTGCCTTTTACTGAAGATTTCTGTGGAGAGGAATAGTCTGAGTTTGTGATCAATTTTTCAAGGCCTATCTTTACCAAGAATAAATTAAAAAATAAAAAAAAAAGAGAGAAAATAAGTAAATAAAATGTCCAGCAGCTAATAAGGGAGATATTTTCTGGAAGGTTTCTTTTTACATAAAACAAATTATGAAATGGGAGACGAATTTGCTTTTGACACTGCCCAGTACTAAACTGTTTTCAGGGTGTTCATTCAACTTGTATCTTTTTATATTTTGTTTTTCTGTTTTTCAGACTTTTTTCATTTGCTTTATTAGTGTGAGAGAAAGGTGACATGGGCAGTAGGATGCTGTACCCGAGTTTTGGGTAGCACCTTCACCTTTCCAGAGCTCTTATAGCTTCATTATCCCACCTCCTGCGCCTCTCAGCAGTCCTGAGGGGTGAGGGTGGGGCAGGGAGATGGGTCCATTTGGGACTTGCTGGGAAGGTGACTGTATCAACTGAAGGAGCCCCACAGAATCACTGGGAGCTTCTCAGACTGCCAGTGCACCACCAGATCCACTGGAGAGGCATCTCAGGGAAGGGGGCAGGCATGGGCATTTTTAAACATTCCCCTATGATGCTAATATGCAACTGTATTGGAAAATCAACCACTCTCAATGGTTGAGTCCCATAGAACAGTACGTGTCAATTGTAAGGTGCACTTGAGTCCGTGGGTATCAATTGTAAGGTGCACTTGAGTCCGTGGGTGAAGTGCAGGATCTCATTCACGGGTCTGGGGCACAGAGAGTCTGTGTGTTTGTAATAGGCTCCCAGGTCATGCTGATGGGTGGAAAAGCTAAAGTGATGCTTTTTAAGGTCCTCAGGGATCCCTTGTTGATTCTTACAGGTCTCAGGGACCAAGCCACAATGGACCTTGGGCAAGCCTAGTCCCACCTCCAGGCTAGGTGTAGGACAGATGTGTGGACCAAGAAGCTACAGTATTGACACATCTCAGCCCCTGTTTGGTTTTTTTTGTTGTTTTTTTCTTAAAGGTCTGCATCTGAGCTTTGCACTATCTCTTAGGAGGTCCCCTCTCCCTGACAGCTGTGATCAGATGGAAAGAGCAGGCTGCCCCAGGACACTCTTTCCCCCATAGACTCTCAGGACTTCCCACGATCACTGTTCTGGATGATCCTAACGACACACTCAGCCTCCACTGGGTACTGATCTAGGAGCATGGGGTTGGGACAAGGCAGGGAAGTGACACTCTGTGAATCCTTGAGGGTAAGGGAGGTGTTTGTGCAGGGAACAAACACAGAAACCAGAGTTGCAGTAGATGTGCCGAAAAGTGGCCTGAAATTCTTTGGAAAATTCTGGCCATGGTTCAACATTAAAGAAATTATATATAAGAAATTACAATAACAGTTAAATCCTCATAAAGAATCATATGAAAACCCTACTATTTGATACCCATACTCTGAGAATTTAAAGGTCCCGCAATGGTAAAGCAGAGCTGAGTCTGTAGGCCCCACCCCTGAGCTAACTAGCAGAATTTATTAATTATAGAGATCATGGGTATCCAGTCTTTTTTTTTTTCCTCTGCCACACATTGGAAGAAGAAGAGTTGTCTTGGGCCACACATTAAATACACAAACACTAATGGAAGCTAATGAGCAAAGCAATAGTTTGTGCATAATTTTTGTAATATCTAACACCACAGATAAGCAAAACAGGCCTCAAATCATCCCTATGTGGCCCAGAGACTGTAGGTTGACACCCCCTCTGCAGTTCCCAATTTAAAACATTGCATGTTGGGTTTCATTTTATGAGTATGTATATACCAATGCCACAGCCAGGGGGCAAGTGACACTCAAAGGCTACCATGTAGTCACATCTCTGTGTCGGGATTACAGACACTGTATTTCACTTATCCAGGGTGTGTGCTTTCTACAGTGAACGTATGTTACTTTTTCTTGCTTGTGTTTCTTTTGCAACAAGAAAAATAACATATTGCAAGTTATTTTTTTAATTTCTATTTCTTTAAACACTGATATGATTAGGATCTAAAAGGCTATTTCCTGTGCTCGCATCCAAGGTCAAATTTGCTTCTGCTGGCCTCTTATCCCTTAATGTCTTTCTGGAACAAATGAAAGAATTCTTGACTTCATATCCCTTCCCTGAATCCCCTGCAGGGCTCCCCTCTAAGTCTGATCCCACTGGTTGAGCTGCATTTTTTCCATTTCACCTTCTCCCCAGACTTCCTACCTCAAACCCACCAGCCTTACCTCAGGGAAGACTGATCAGCTCAGGCTGAGAAAAATTGGCTTCCAGAAGGAAAACGAAGGATACTTAAGTTATGTAGGGACAGCTCTCTTACCCTTTAAGATTTTTGGAAGATAACATGTTTGAAAATGATAAAGCTTTTGTTATCCTTCCAAGTATGGTTATATGAACAAGACCTAAGTTTGAATATAACACATTGTTTTACTTCTGAGTTTGGGGGCGATGGTGTTTTATGATTTTTATTTGTGTGCCAGCTGTGCTCTTTCACATCTCCTACCTATTTTGACTAGTATGACCTTAGCTCACAGTTTTTAGAAGGGCTAATCCAGCTGCCTGGGGCCACGGATCTGTGTGAGGCCTGTATGTGTGTTTGTGGCACCACTGTGTCCCAGGAAGGTGACACCTTTTCCTCCCTCCAGCAGTCAGCTTCGCTGCAGTTCAGGAGGAACATTTAGAGAACTTTGATGAGTTTAGAGTTTGTCAGTTGATAGAATCAGCCTCAACAAGATACTGGGCCTGGGCTATAGGGAGAACTACTTTGACAAACATGTCATGACACCAGCCAAAGTGGAAAAACCTGCCCTGCCAGATGAGGTGAGCCTCCCTGGAATGTAGAGACGCAGGGAAACTTCCAGATAACTCAGGCTGAGGGCTCTTGGTGAGACTCTTCTGGACTGTGGAGGGTGGGGGTGCTTGGGCAGACCTCACCCTGGGATAGTGCTCCTGTCCTTAACCTCTCACCCAGGTGGTGGCCTCCTCCCCCCCTCCCCAGGGTCTCCTCTTTGGCCCTGAAAACTCTTACCCAGCTCCACGCTTCTCAGAGCACTGTCCACCACTGGGCCCTGCATGGACCCAGGGAGGACAAGGGGTACCCAGAGGATCTTCAAAGCCCAGATTGTTTCATGGCTGCTTCCGATGTCTTTTTTCTTTTCTCCTTCACCTTTTTCAAACCTGTATTAAAAATATAATTTCTTAATAGAAGAGCCAATTGTTTATCTTAAGTGGGGACTCTCCCCCTCCAGAAATAGAAGTATACACTGAATTCAGATGAAGTGCGTCTAGGGCCGTAGCATCCCTTCTTGTGGGGTCGCTGTAACCATGCTGCCAGGGACAAATCCCTTGGAGGCAACAGCCCAATCCTTAACGTGTTCCTCCTGCTGGCATCCTGCTTGCCCCTGCTGTACCACGTGGGAGACAAGAGAGGAGGGGCATGCAGGGGACAGGGCTTTGTTGGGGAGGAGCCTCCAGCCAGGAGCACACTGGGCTTCTCCAGGGAGTGTAGGCCGAGTCTAGTAAGGAGTCTCATATTGAGTGAGACGAAGAAAAGGAGGCTGATTGGTGGCTCAGATGGAGCTAGAAGTGACTGTGGGCATCCATCCATGAAGGTGGCAGTTAACACAGCTGGGCTGTATGCCCACAAAGTAGAGCCCAACTACAGAAGCTCTGGGCTTGATGAGGCTTTGAACATTAACCATGATCCCAGACTTAATTTGTCCCCTAATTATTTGTCCAGAATATGCTACTCACTTCTGGCAACAGGGAGTTGACTACCTATCAAACGATGCCAGCCTTTGTGTGGACAACTCTGTCAGGAAGTTTATGCCGTAGGAATCTGTGCTGCTGTCATTGTGCCTTCTGCTACCCACTTAGGCCTGTTGGAATCCCTTTACCCCATTCTTGGGGACACTAAAGACAGACACCTTGCCTTCCCTGCAGATTCCTTGTTAGGCAGAGTAAGCCATTCCACTACCTTCATGAAGTTCCCTTGGATTTCATCCAAGTATTTTTGCACAGTCTGTCTGTGGACTAATCATTAGGCCATGGTTCCTGGGGTCCAGGGGAAGAGGTACCCCTACTGGCTCCCTATTCCCACCATGAAAGGGCTCTCAGGAGCGCCCCCAGTCTAGGTGGCCCAAGCCTGAAGGTGATGGCTCAACCAGAGCCTCAGGCCCTCACCTCCTGCCCCACCATCCCCACCATCCCCACCCCATACTTGCTTCTGACTCAGCTTCCTTTATGTGGAGTGGGCAGGGCAGCCCCCCCCCCTGCTGACCTCTGTACTTGCTGGGGAATAGGGAGGCCCACTTTTCTTCCCTGCCATCTTCCCTGGTCCCCATGAAGAGTCCAGTGGTCGATGAGCAGCGAGATGCCTATGTGGACAGCCCCAGGCCTCTGTACAGAGGGATAAGGATTTTCACCTACCTGTCTGGATTCTTGATCCATGTGAGCCAGATCTTGAAGGAGCCATAATTAGGGATTTTATGAAATTCTTTAGTTCTCTGGGAATGAACTTCTCTCCCCGCCAAAATGTATAAGTGTGAACTCTAGGGTATGAATTTTACATACATTTTTGGGAACATCAGGGTCTCTTCACCATTCAAGCCACCTCTATGTTCAGTTTGTCCAGATCCACTTAACCAACTTGCTATATATTGGGTGACATTTGTCATAAAGAAGAAAAAAGAGAAAAACAGAAACATGTGTCTCGAGCAATAGAATCCTTTCTGAACTCATGAACTTGATGCTATAGAAGGAATTGCACATTAATCAGAAATCACATTTTCACTGTACAGAATCTTGGAGGATTGCAGTTCTGTTGCTAATTGTTGCTAGGGTTGTGCCTAGAGACCATTCCCATCCTCAGTTCATCATTCAGGAGCCAGGGCATGTTGCCAGGTGTTGGCATACAATCACCTGCCTGCTCATTTCAAGAAAACCAAGAACAAACAATTGATGTGGCACTTCGAACTTTTCAGAGACTTAGAGATATTTAAAGACAGAAAAATTGTAGTCCCTCACTTTAAATATAGAACCATGCAACCTTGCAAATTTGGGGTTAGAATTTGAATACAAGACGACAAGAATGGAACTCTAAAGGTCCTGTTAGTAGCTCATTTTGGACTTGAGATAACTTTGTCAACTCTGAAAACAAGCCGGTGGTCACAGGTGGTCTGGGTGAAAGGCTAGGACTCAGCCTGGCTCTGCAGGTGGGGCTGGGTTCGGGGAGACTCAGTCTTGCCATTCTGCCGCTGCCTCGGGTCCCGGTCTCACATTGCCCTTCTCTCTGCACACATCACTAGCACCTCTGGGTTCAAAAACAAAAAGCAAACAAAGGCCCCTGCCTGACGTTGCCAAGGAGCATTCTCCTGGTGCCCAGTTCCTTCCTGAAGGTTAGGAAAATAGTTGTTTGTATGTAATTCCATATATTCTAGTGGATTGAAGTGATACAGAGAAAACCACCATTCTCTATTGTTTCCAGGATGATCTCTGTTAGCACAGTGTCTCTTCCTAACATGTGCACACAATTCTTCTTATATACGTTTCTGCTTCTATGTGTGTGATACTCAATCATACCTGTTGTTGTACAGCTTTTTCTATTTGACTTATGTCTTGGGGTTTCTCCACGTGCACCACATTTGATAGTGTGTCTATAAGCATGCTTAAGCAACCCTCTAGTACAATTCCTTTTTTTAAATTTAATTAATTTTTTTTTTTTTGAGACAGAATCTTATTTTGTTGCCCTGGGTAGAGTGCCATGGCCTTATAGCTCACAGCAACTCTAACTCTTAGGCACAAATGATCCTCCTGCCTCAGCCTCCCAAGTAGCTGGGACTACAGGCACCTGCCACAATGCACAGCTAGTTTGTCTATTTTTAGTAAAGACAGGGTCTTGCTCTTGCTCAGGCTGGTCTTGAATTCCTGACCTCAGACAATTCACCCACCTCGGCCTTCCAAAGTGTTAAGATTATAGGCATGAGCCACCACACGTAGCACATTACAATGCCTTTAGATTCTTTCTACGTTTTGCTTATTATTGTGAGAGTTGAATCTTACTTCATATGCCCCAGCAGAATTGCAGGATCATAGAATAAGCACATTCAAAATTATCAAAGGGGCCAGTCCTACAAAAGGGACTGCAAATATAGGAAAAGCATAAAGGCCCTGTCCCAGTGTCAGCTCCCAAAAGGGTTTTATTTCCTATTTCTGGTTTTATAATAGGTCTTCAGGTAATTACCATTTCTCAGCAAAGAAGACGCTTGCCCCTCTCTCTTGTTGATTCCTTGAGGTGGTCTGTTGCCTTCCTGCCGTGGTAGATAACTGTTTCCGTCACATTCACACCCCATCTCCCTAATGTCCCTCAGCATTTAGTTCTGTGGGGTTGATGCATCTCCAAGTTGTCTTGTAACTATGTAACCTCACTATGACTGGTGCCCACAAACTCGGTATTTCCCTTACTCTTTGAGAGCCTGGGGGTGAGCTCTGCCTGCTCCCTGCCACCTCCATCTGCCTTCTGCTCCCTACTCAGAACTCTCGCTTTCAGAGTTAAATAAAACTGGAGCACATCTGTGAGTAAATTCCAAAGAAAGGTCTCATGGGAGACACATGCAAGAGACTCCAAATTCTTGAGATCATCTTCATTTTGCCCTCCCTGCATTCTCAATTCGAAATCCTCTGCCTTCAAAACTTGAAAGGGCCCACTCTGTTGTCCTCTGAGATAGTGTGATTCTCACTGCTCTGTGGGTGACCTGTTTTTTTCTTTCTGGAAGCGTTTAAGATCTTTCTGTTGGCAGGATATTCTGAAATTTTATAATGGAATTTTCATGCATGCTTGGCACTAGGTAGACTAAGTGTGTATCCCTTTGTGGCCCAGAAAATTTCTTGTATTTTCCGTGGTTTTTTTATATATATAAAAAAAATATATATATATATAGAGAGAGAGAGAGAGAGAGTTTCCTTTTGTCACCCTCGGTAGAGTGCTGAGGCATCATAGCTCATAGCAGTTTCAAACTCTTGGGCAAGCGATCCTCTTGCCTCAGCCTCCCGAGTAGCTGGGACTACAGATGCCCGCCACAACACCCGGCTATTTTTAGAGACTCTTGCTCAGGCTGGTCTCAAACCTGAGCTCAGGCAATCCACTTGCCTTAGCCTCCCAGAGTACTAGGATTACAGGCATGAGTCACCATGCTCAGCCTGGTAATATTTTTTTCCTCTGCTTTTTCTCCTTTGTTGCTTTGTTTGTCTAGAATTCCTGTCAGTTTAAGACACATTTTGCTTTTCCTTTTCTCTCATGTTTTTCAACTTTCATCTCTTTCTTAATGTTTAAAAGAGCTCCTAATCCCCGAGCTTAGCTTCTAACCCCTGTGTTGAATGTTTTATTTTGGTACTCAATTTTAATTTTCTTTTAATAGCGTTCCAATCTTGTGTTATGTATGCAGGGTTTCCTTGAATTCCTCAGAAGATTCTAATAGGCATTTATTTTATTGTATTTTTATATATATTTTTTATTTTTATTAAATCATAATTGTGTACATTGGTGCAATCCTGGGGCACAATGTGCTGACTTCATATACAATTTGAAATATTTTCCTTGAACTATTTAACAAAGCCTTCATGGCCTTTTAATCACTATACAAAGACATTTATATTCTGCATTTAGTAATTTTCACTTCTACCCTTTTAAGATGCACCGTATTTTATTGTATTTTGATGTTAATCTTCTCAGTTAAGTTTTATTTTACTTCTTTTTTAAAATGTCAAATTCTTGGCCAGGTGTGGTGGCTCACACCTGTAATCCTAGCAGTCTGGGAGGCTGAGGTGGGTGGATTGCTTGAGATTAGGAGTTTGAGACCATCCTAAGCAACAGGTGAGACCCTGTTGTTACTAAAATTAAAAAAACTAACCTGGGTGTTGTGTTGGGCGCCTATAGTCCCAACTACTCTAGAAGTTGAGGCAAGACGATCTCTTGAGCCCAAGAGTTCGAGGTTACTGTGAGCGATGATGAATGAGGCCATGACACTCTACGTAGAGCAACAGAGTGAGACTGTCTCAAAAAATAAAAAAAGTCAAATTCTCTTACTAACATCAACATTTGTGCAGTTCCAGTAAACCAATAATTCTATGATTCAAAGCATTATTAAGGAAATTTGCAATTTGCTGATTTTCTAGGCAAAGAATATCTGTGAATTACATGTAAGGCAACTTCCTATGATGCTAAAAGAATTTATCAAAAATGCTGCCAGAAAAACGTTTTTCACTGGCACTTATTTTTGAAGTTCTTTTTAATGATTTGCATTGTCCACATTTTTCTAAGGCCTGGCTTTTTGTCTTTATTAATTCGGCATCATTATTTCAAACATTATCACACACCTGTTTGTGGTGGACACTACTCTGGATGCTAAGGATGTAGCAGGAGTAACCTCTGCTCTCAGAGGGATTCACATTGTAGCAGGAAAAATAGAGAGCTAAGAACAGGAAGAATCCCAGTGCTGCTCGGTGAGAAGATCATGTGTGGAAGAAGCACCCATGGGGGCATTTTTAATTATGTTGGGTAAGTTGCTGACTTTGAATTTCAGGTATGCTTAGTCGACTAGGAGGAAGCCACAAGAAGGCTGGGAAGAGAGTTTTGTTTTGTTTTGATTTTTAACATGTTGAAACAATAGAGAATGATATGCACAGCCCTCCTTCCTGTACTTACTCATGTACTCCACAGTATGTCAGAGCTTGCTACAGACAGGGCTCTGAGAAACCAGGAAGATGTCCTCATAATGCTTATTTTCCAATGGGGAAACACAGTAAATAAATATGCACCCCAGGAGCAAAAAAGGATGTGAAGAAAATCAACCAGGGTACAGAGATGGAGTGTCATGAGCATAGGACACTATTTTAGATCAGAGTTCAGGGAAGGTGTATAGGGAGAGGTAGCAATTAAGCAGAATTAAGTGAACATAATTAGGAAGTCAGTCCTATAAAGAGCAGTGGAAATGGTGCTCTTAGAAAGGCACCAACAAATGCCACATCCAGGCAGTGGGGAAGAGCTTGGCATTTTTGAGCAACAGCAAGACAGCATGTGTGATTGGAGCAGAGAGAAACACCAAATAGGGCTGCAATTGTAAGCCTTTAAAGCAGGTTGCAGCAGGGGGTTAGATTTCGTTTGGTGACAGATGGAAGCACCTCAGGAACAGCATGATCTTATGTAGGGAGTTAGAAGGCTCTTACAGAGCCCTGGAGAGCAGGTACAAGGCATAGCTCAGAGCAGTGGGCTAGGTGCGAGGAGAAGAGAATGGACTGGGAATATGTTTCAGAATAAAGCTAACAGGACTTGTTTTGGTATTTACTGTTATATAATAAACCACCTTATAACTTATTGGCTCACAGTAACAATTTATGATTTCCCAGGTTTCTGTGGGTCGAGAATTTGGACAGAGCTCAGCTGGGTTGTTCTTCTTACTTCAGTCTCATCTGGCACCTTAGTGTACCTCCACATGACTTCTCTCTTTTCTACATACTTTCTCACCATCCAAACATCTAGGTCATGTTTCTTTATAGCCTACAGTTTAGTCCCCAGAGTTTAGTAGCACAAATTCCAAGGCCGCCTTATTGCATAGGCCCAGAACTAGTACAGTATCACTTCTACCACCTCCTTTCAGCCAAACAAGTCAAAGAATCAGTCCAAATTCAGTCTAGGACAGAAAATAGATTCTACTTCCTGATAAGAAAATCAGCAAAAGTTAGTGCCATCTTTAGCACACTGCAGACTTTAATAATGGATTAGATTTATTGAGGAATAAACGCAAGAGGGTTCAAAGATGTACCTACCACTTAGATTTAGTCAATGTTAAGATTCTGTCATTTTTGTTTCAAAAACTATTTTAAGATGTCAAACCTTACTGGTTCAGCTACAATCCCCCTTTGGATTTTTCCCTAGTTACTGCTCTCTTCCAGCTCCTGAGGTAGCCATTATTCTGAAGTTAATGTGAACCCTTGATGGCTAAATATGTATATGTTCATTAATAGATGGTATTATTTCTTTCTTGCCAATTGGGTTGCCTCTGGGCTGCCACCTTTTGTGCAAGGGTTGCCACAAACTCCACAATGTCATCCACTTGGGTTAAGGAACAGGTTTCACTGAGAGAAAGGAAATCACAAAGCCTGAATCTATAAGGCAAATTTGCATATGTTACCCAGTCTCCTCTTCTCTCACAGGAAGGCATGCCAGGGTTGTGTTCTTGTTCAGTTAAGGATCCATCCCGGGCCTCCCCTCTCTGAAGGCTAGCCTGTCAATAGCATGCTAGGTGTGGGCACTGCCTGCTTATATAAGGGGACAAGGGGGTATGTGGAATGTACAGTGCCCCATGATAGACGATGGGAACTACCAGACCTAGGGGAAGCTGAGCTTGTGAGCTTCAGCCATGAGAAGAGGCCCCCTCAACTGGCTCAGTAGGTGAGGGAGAACAGGTCAACCAGAGTCATGTTTTGGTAATCCTCCTTTTAGAACAGTTTCCATATTATTTTCTCAATCAACATTAAGTTTGTATATGTATAAGTATGTATTACATTTCCAAGAAGTTGGATCCAACACTGTTTCTCTAAAATGAGCTAGGCCTAGTACTTCTTTAAGGGTAGATTTTCTTTTTTACCATTAATTCTTTTTCTTTCAATGTTATAAGTTTATTTAAGTTTTCAATTTCTTCTTGAGTTAATTTAGGCAATACATTTTTCTGTAATAGATAGTCATTCATTTAAGCTAGATTTTCAGATAGCAGTGGTGACAATGGATGTCCTTGTCTAGTTCCAGATCTGAGTGAAAATGTTTTAAATTTTACTTCATTCAATATGATATTGGCCATGGGTTTGCTGTAGATGGCCTCTATCAGTTTAAGAAATGTCCCATCTAAGCCTATTTTCTTAAGTGTTCTACTTATGAAATGATGCTGGATATTATCAAAAGCCTTTTCTGCATCAATTGATAGAATCATGTGGTCTTTGTTCTTTATTTTATTTACATGGAGTATTGTATTTATAGGTTTACGTATGTTGAACCAAGCTTGTAAACCTGGAATAAAACCAACTTGATTGTGATGTATAATTTTTTTGATGTGTTGTTGAATTCTATTTGCTAGGATCTTATTGAATATTTTTGCATCGATATTCATTAATGATATTGGTCTCTAGTTTTCTTTCTTTGTTCGGCTTTTCTGCTTTGGGGATTAAGGTGATATTTCCTTCATAGAATGTATTGGGGAAGATTCCTTCTTTTGTTGTGTTTTGGAAAGGTTATGTAATATAGGTACTAGTTCCTCTTTGAAAGTTTGATAGAATTCTGACGTGAAGCCATCTGTACCTGGACTCTTCTTATTTGGGAGATTTTGTATGGTTGATGCTATTTCAGTGATTGATATAGGTCTAATAAAAATTTCTGATTGTTTCTGGTTGAGTCTAAGAAGGTGGTGTCCTTCCAGGTATTGGTCCATTTCCTCCAGATTTTTGTATTTCTGAGAATAGAGTTTTTTGTAGTAATCATTGAGGATTTTTAAAATTTCTGTGGTATCTATTGTTGTTTCTCCTTTATCATTTCTGATTGGCATTATTAATGATTTTACTTTACTGTTTCTGGTTAGGCTAGCCAAAAGTTTATCAATTTTTATTAATCTTTTCAAAGAACCAACTTTTCATTCCATTGACCTTCTGAATGATTCTTTTGTTTTCAATTTCATTTAATTCTGCTTTAATTTTGGTTATTTCTTTTCCTCTGCTGGGTTTGGGTTGGATTGTTCTTCCTTTTCCAGTTGCTTGAGATGACCCATTAGGTTGTTGGCTTCCTGTCTTTCTGTTTTCTTGATGAAGGCTTCAAATGCTATAAATTTCCCTTTTAGGACTGCTTTTGCAGTGTACCAAAGGTTTTGATAATTTATGTCTTCATTATCATTTTGTTCCAAAAATTCAATGATTTCCTTCTTAATCTGGTCTTTGACCCAGCTATCATTCAGCCTAAGGTTATTTAGTTTCCATGGCTTTATTTGAGTATGAAAATTTCTATTGCTGTTGAGTTCAACTTTTATTCCACAATGGCTCAAGAAGATATAAGGAATAATTTCCATTCTTTTAAATTTGTTGAGATTAGATTTGTGTCTTAAGATATGATCAATTTTGGAGGATGATCTGTGGGCTAATGAGAAGAATGTGTATTTAGTTTTATTAGGATGAAATGTTATGTAGATGTCTGTTAAGTCCATTTGTTCTGGGGTTAAGTTTAAGTCCCTTATTTTTTGTTTAGTTTCTTCTTGGAGAATTTATCCAGAACTGACAAAGGAGTGTTAAAATCTCCAACTATTATAGTGCAGGAAGAGATCACATTGTTTGTATCTGTGAGAGTTTGCTTTATAAATTGAGGTGCATTTAGGTAGGGCACATAAATGTTAATTATTGAAATCTCTTTGTGGTGAGTATTTCCCTTTATAAGTATGTAGTGTCAATCCTTGTTTTTCCTTATCTTAGTTGGTTTAAATCCTATTATATCTGCAAATAGAATTGCAACACGTACTTTTTTCTGATTTCCATTTGTCTGTATTACAGATGTCCATCCCTTCGCCCTGAGTCTTTTCTTATCTTTTGAGGTAAGATGAGTCTCTTATAGGCAACAGATACCTAGCCTGAGTTTTTATATCCAGTGAGCCAATGTGAGCCTCTTGAGGACAATTTAAGCCATTCACATTAATTGAAAGAATTGATAGGTTTGATAGTGTGTTGGCCATCATGTTTTCTAAAGGTCCAGGGGACATTTTAATCTTTTTCACCATTGTGAAATTTAGGTTTCATTTGCTAAATTCTGGGTGAGTTTCCTTTGGTAGTAGACCATTGTGCTCTACCATTTTATGGAAAATGGGTCTTTCCTGGAGAGATGGTTTAGTTATGGCAAATTTCCTCAACATGTGTATGTCAGTAAGGTATTTGATTTCTCCATCACAAATGAAACTCAGTGTATCTGGATACAGGATCCTGGGTTGAATATTGTTTTGTTTTAAAAGATTGAAGATCATGACCATCCTTTCTGGCTTAAAAAGTTTTAGCTAAAAGATCTACAGTCGTTCAAATATTTCTCCCTTTGTAGGTAATGTTTTTCTTATATCTGGCTGCTTGCAGAATTTTCTCCTTCATATTAACTTTGGAAATGTTAATTACAATGTATCTAGGAGATCCTTTATTTGGACTGAGTCTTGCTGGGGTTCTGGAAGTATCTACTATCTGAATTTCTGTATCTTTTGCAATGCTTGGGAAATTCTCCTCCACAATATCTTGGAGTAGAGCATCTATACCTTTAGGACCATCAGGAATTCCTATAAGTTGGATTTTTGATCTTTTGTATTGATCCCACAATTCTCTGAGGGAATGTTGTGCTTGGGAATGTTCAAAAGCCTTGTCTTCAATTTCTGAGATTCTTTTTTCTGCCTGCTCAACTCTATTACTGAGAGATTCTACTGTTTTTCAAAGCTCCTTAAATAACTTTTTCATTTCTTTGAGCTATGCTATGTCTTTTCTCATTATGTCCATATCCTTGGTCATTGTGTCTTTGAATTCATTAATTTCCTGAGACAACTTTTGAACAACTCTTTGGATTTCCATTTCCATCTTTTCCTCCAGTCTTTTCATCTTTTTTGCCATCCATATTCTGAATTCTATTTCTGACATTTATCCATTTGTCTATGAATGGCATCTTCTGATGCATCTCCTTTGTCATTCCTTGAGGAAATTTATCTACTCTGATTATTCATGTTTCCATAGTTCTTCCTGTGGTGCCACCCTATGATTATTTTCCACAGTTTGGCTAGTAAAACTGGTAGGGTGAGATTGGATTGAGGGCCCCAGGAAGTGGAATTAAGCAGCCCTTTACCAATGAGCTGAGGCTGGTGATTGTGGCTTTTCCCCTACAAATTTACAAAGGTCCCTCTCAGAGCTGCAGCCAGACACTTTTCTGAGGACCTGCTTGGTGAGAATAGTGCAAGCTCTCTCTGTTTTGAGGTTAGCCAGCCTCTACCCAATCCTAATGAATTCCAATATTAATCTGAAATCTCAGCTGGGAAGAGATACAAGCAACTGCATCAGCCTACCCACCACCAGAGACAGCTAGAGGAGGATAATTAGTCCTTTCCCCACTAGAAAACAACCGCTGCTCAATTTCTCAGGGTCCCCGGCTGACCTTCCAGGTTGAGAGTTCTAGTCAGATTGTCCTGGGCAGTATAATCACTCTTCAACAAGGAGAGTTCAAAGGGTCTCCAGTGACCCAATAGTAGAAATCTACAGTCAGTACTGTCTTCCAAACCTAAAGGATTGAAGTCTGGTCTCCTTTGGTAAGCCACCAAGTCAGAAAATGCCCACAAAAGTCAGAACAGGGGCTTCAGTGCCTCCGTCTGCCATGTGCTGTCAAGGCGCATCTCTCTCTACTGCACGTTTCTCTCTTCTCGCGCCCCCCTGCCACCACTTGAGTCACTGTTTCTGCATTGCTGACCAGGGGCTCATACAATGCCCAGGCCTCTCAGGGAATTGCCAAACACTCTAGGTCTGCAGGGGCAGACCTTTAGACTGCCAGGCAAGGGAGTAAGGGTGAACTAGGAGTTTTGAATTGTGAGAAAGTATTTGTTCAATTTTATGCTGTGCAAAATGATGCCGAGGCTCACAAATGGGACTTCCCTAGAGAAGGAGGCCTGGTGTTTAGCAGCTCTTTCCTGTGGGGTAAAATGAGAAGCCTTTTGTCCCCTGCTCACTTGCAGAGAGCCCAAAGCAAGCCTCCCAGTTGGGGGAGGAGCCTTTTGTTCTCTTGGCATGGGCTTTGTTTTCTTGGAGTCGTAGCTTACCTCAGCATAGATGACATGCACTTGTCTGTCTTCTTTCTTAGCTCAGCTCCCCACCTCTGGCTTTACTGGTCCACTTCTGTCCATTATCTCTCCCTCTGGACAGGAGCCTTTGGCAAAAGCTGCCTCTAGTTGGCCATCTTCCTTCCTTCTCCAGCAGTGTCCTTTTAGTGGGCATTTGGACTCTTCCTAATATTTGCCGTAACAAACATTGCTGATGCCATTTCATATACATATAAGCATATCTAAATACTACACTCCCAAAGTGATATTTCAAAGAACATATACTTGTAAAACTCTAACAGATATTGCTAAATTACCCTCTATGAGAGATTTTCTCAGTTACTCCCAGGACTGTATGTATTTGCCTATTTCCCCAGAGAGCTGACAAATGTTTGTTACTAAATTTTTGCTTTATCCTAATCTGATACATGAAATACGGTGTCTCAGTGCAGTTTTAATATGCATTTCTCTTCTGATGAGTGAGGCTAAGGCTGTTTTAGCTTGTGTAAGAGTGCATTATATATTTTTTAAAACTTTCTCTTTGTATTCTTTGCTTATTAATTTTGAGGAACTCTTTGATCTTTGTTTATCAATTTCTAGGTGCTCTTAGTGTAGGTAAGTGGTATCTAATGGTTGTTAAACATAATAAAAAGATACCCTATCAAAATCCACTTAAGCACACAGAAAACTGAAAACTCTGAATGTTTAAGGGGCTAGCAGAAAAAATGTTCCATTTTGTTTTTGTTTTCTTTTTTAAACTGTTACTTTTTAGGGAAAATAATGGTAAATATAAAAGGCCTATCTGAAGAAAACTTTTATTTTTTTACTTTTTGAGACAGTCTGACTCTGTTGCTCTGGGTAGAGTCCCACTTGGGGGACTCTTGCCTCAGCCTCTGAAGTAGCTTGGACTACAGGCACCCACCAAAACACCAAGTTTTTCTGTTTTTAGTAGAGACTCTTGTTCAACCTGGTCTAGAACTCCTGAGCTCAAGCAATCCACTCGCCTTGGGCTGCCAGAGTGCTAGGAGTATAGTCGTGAGCCGCACCCTGTCAAGAAAACTTTAAACTCGACATGAAGAATATTTGAGGAAATAAAATTACATAGTATCATTTTCTTGTGTAAGAAGACTTAATATATTATTGTAAATATGTCAATTCTCTGCAAGTTGACTCTATAATTCAACGCAATCACATTCAAAATATTAACACAATTTCTTTTAGGAACATGAAAAAAGTATAATAAATGTTAGCTACAAAAATAAACCAATCAGAATAATCAGGAAATTTTAAGTGGGGTGGGGAAGGAGTAAAAGAAAAAGGAGAGGTTGGTTTCCTTATGTACTGGAATTTATTACAATGCCACAGTAATGACTAGGATTAGAGACCAAAGAGGGAAAGGAATAGTGTCGGCTTGAAATACATACATTGAATTTTCTTTGCTATTTAGAATTTCAAGTTAGGCCAGAAAAGGAGATTTATTTGGTAACAGCATGGGGATAGCATATAGCTTTCTCACTTTCACACAGAAATCAATTTCAGGTAAATCAACTATTTAAACATGAAAATTAACACCATTAAAAATCTAGGAAAATAATTAAACTGAAACAGTTTTGGAGTAAAGAAAGACTTTTTTCTAAGCACAGCACAAAATCTAGATATCATGAAAGACAAGATTAATGAACATGACTACACACCAATTAGGTCTGTTCTGTAGCAAACTCCCTTTCAAGCACCAGTCAACAGACAGGTAAAAAATTTTTTCAAGATAAATCATAAAGAGGTAATTTTCTTCATCTGCAGAGAGCACTTGCAAATCAATTCACTTTAAAATGAAACATAAACTAGGATTAGGGAGTTTAGTTCATAGAAAAAGTAGAAATAATTGATAAACATAAAATAGCACTGGGCAGGACAGAAGTGGAAGCAGACAGACAGAAACACATAGACATGCTACAACAATGTGCAGCCTTGGGGGCAGTACCTGGGGTCTTTCTTGAAAGAATGAGATTCCAGTGTGAGGACAGGGAGTGTATTAGAAAAAGTAGAAATAATTGATAAACATAAAATAGGCTATATGCCATTCCTATGGAAAGGAATGCAAATGAAAACCAATTATGAGCTAGATTACTTTGCTTTTCAGATAGGAAAACCTAAGAAAGTTTTTATTTGATACTATTTAATATAGTAAGACTATCATTTTGGTTGTGTTTTTCATAGGTATTTTATTTTCAACCAATATTGAGTTAACAAGGTGTGACATTTTGAAAGGAAGCTAACAATATTTACGTAAACATTGGGCTGAATATATCCTCTGCTTCTTCCTCTGCTAAGGATTGTATAGTTTCCAGGTGAGCAGAAATGCATATGCATTTCCCAGGGATATTTATTGCAGCATTGTAGGGACTAATGAAAAACTGGCAATGTCCTCAGTGTCCATCTGTGAGGACAGGGAGCTACCGTGAAGAAGAATTTACTACTGACACAGAAGAATTTTGAAGTGGGAAACACAAGTTGCAGAACATAATTACAGTATTATTCATTTGTTTACAAAAAGAGGAAGAGAAATGAATGTTTATGTAAGATCCAGGGAAATGTAAACCATTCCATGGCCTCTGTCAACATTGCGATATATTCAAAGGAAACTCCTGCCTAGATTCTTAAACAAAATCAACATGCATTTTAAATCTTTATGACTGTTCCTCCAACAAGGCATCCCTGAGGAATTCAATTTAAAGCACACAATCAAGCTCGTGAACTCCTTTGGCCAGTTCTTCCCTGGAAGCTCACAAAATACACTCCCTGTCCTTATACTGGAAACTCATTCTTTCAAGAAAGACCCCAGGTACTGTCCCCAAGGCTGCACATTGTTGTGGCATGTCTATGTGTTTCTGTCTGCTTCCACTTCTGTCCTGCCCAGTGCAGACACCTTGTCCCTTAGTAGTCCTTCCCTGATTCCCTGCATCAGGAAGGTGCACCTATAATTTTCTAGGGGCAGAGGAGAATGCAGAGGAGGGGAAAAGGGACATCTCCACATAGGGTTTGTTTTGTCCCCACCATTGAAATGTGATTTAGGGCTGTGCACAGGGATCGTGGAAGGGCATCCCAGGAGTCTTTGGCAGTGTGATCAGTGGACATGGGGTAGGGGAAAGAGGAGAAAGCAAGCCTCTGCCTCTCCAACAGGTCCTGCCTTTATGTACCACCATCAAGTGGGACCTATGGCCAGACCCAAGCAAGGAACAAAGCATTGTGTTGCAGTTTTTTCCCAGCACTGTGCCTGAGCTGCAACCTTTGGGGTATAGTGTTGTGAGGAGTAGAGGTTTCAGGACGGCTCAGTGGCTCATGCTTTTAATCCTAGCATTCTGGGAGGTCAAGATAGGAAGATTGCTTGAGCTCAGGAGTTCAAGACTATCCTAGCAAGAGTGAGACCCCATCTCTACTAAAAAGAGAAGAATTAGCCAGGCACCTTACTCAGGAAGCTGAGGCATGAGGACCTCTTGAGTACCAAGAGTTTGAGGTTGCTGTGAGCTGTGATGACACCACTGCACTCTACACAGAGTGACAGAGTGAGACTGTCTCAAAAAAGAAAAAAAAAAGTAGAAATTTTAGGTCTTTTTTCCTTATGTATTCAGATTTCGTGTTTGCTCATAAAACAAGCCTCAATAAATTTAAAAGAACTACAATTGTACAAAATTGTACAAAACAGTCGGGGAGCACTTTCCAATGTAGTCTGTGTGTTACCCTGAAATCAAAACCAGGCAAAGACATCACTGGAAAAGAAAACTACAGACACAAAAATCTCAACAAAGTATTAGCAAACCAAATTCAGTAAAATGTGAAAAGGATTATAAGGCATGGTCAAGTGGAATTTATTGTAGGATTACAAGCTTGATTTGACATCAGTCAACATACATATTAATAGAAAAGGTAGAAAAAGACCATATGATTATCTTAATAAATACACAAAAGGCATTTGATAATATTTACACCTTCTGATGACCAAAACACTCAATAAACTAGTAATATAAGGTTACTTGCTCAACCTGATAAACTGCATCTGTTAAAAATCTACAGGTAAGTGCCGGCCCACCGTCCATATGTAGTAGCTGGGAAGGTGTCTCCTACAGAAGCTTGGAACTGCTGATGGGAGAGCTGGCCCCTGAGGGCTGGCCAGTGGGAGTGGAGTGGGTTGGACCAAGCTGGCCAAGTCAGGTGGTGGGTAGTGTGGGTGCCCAGCAGTGGAGAGGCCCATGGCCGGCAGGGTAGGCTGCACTGTCAGCGCTGAAGACAAGGTGGCCCCGAGTGCTCTAAGATGATCTATAAGAATCTGTGGGAGGACAGCAAAAAGACAGCATGAGAGGTGAAGTTGCTGCTTTGGGGTGCTGGTGAGTCAGGAAAGAGCACCTTTATTAAGCAAATGAAAATCATCCAGGAGGATGGATACTCCGAGGAGGAATGCCAGCAGTATCAGGCAGTTGTCTACAGTAATACCATCTAGTCCATCATGGCCATCATTAAGGCCATGACCAACCTACAGATTGACTTTGCCGCCCACTCCCATGTGGATGGTGTCAGACAGCTGTTTGTACTGCCTTGCACTGCTGAAGAGCAGCCTGTGCTCCCTGGGGACCTGACTGGCATCATCCAGAGGCTCTGGATGACCGTGGGGTGCTGGCCTGCTTTGGCCGATCAAGGAAATACCAGCTTAATGACTCACCTGCTTACTACCTGAATGACCTGGAGCGCATTGCACAGAGTGACTGCATGCCCACACAGCAGGATGTGCTATGCATCGTGGAGACACATTTCACCTTCAGGACCTTCACTGCAGGATGTTTGATGTGGGTGTTCAGTGCTTACAGCAGAAAAAGTGGATCCCCTGCTTTGAAGACGTCATAGCCATCATTGTCTCTGTAGCCTTGAGCGCCTATGATTTGGGGCTAGCAGAGGATGAGGAGACGAACTGCATATACAAGAGCATGAAGCTGATTGACAGCATCTGCAACAACAAATGGACACATCTATCATTCTCTTCCTCAACAAGAAGGACCTGTTCGAGGAGAAGATCACACACAGCCCCCAGACCATCTGCTTTCCCGAGTACACAGGGGCCAACAAGTATAATGATGAGGCAGCCAGCTGCATCCATTGTTAAGTTTGTAGACCTGAATAAGTGCAAAGACACCAAGGAGATCTAGACACACTTCACATGTGCCACAGACACCAAGAACGTGCAGTTTGTGTTTGACACTGTCACCGACATCATCATCAAGGATTACCTAAAGGACTTCGGTCTTTTCTGAAGGGCAGTGGGGCCTGGCATGGGCCACTGCTGACTCTGCTCTCCCAGCCCCTGAGGAAGACAGGGATGGGAAGACCACACTCCCCGCCCCCCATCCCTACCGGCCACTTGTCCCCTATCTTATTTCTATTCTTAGCTCCCTCATTTCCTCTCTCCGCTCCAGCTCCAGACGTAGGGGAGGGGTTGCCAGAGGCCTCCCTGTTTAAAGCCTGTCCTTGTCTGAGGTTCTAGGAATGGCCATGGTACCGCCTTTCTAGGTATCTGTTCTGTTTTTTTAACCATTGTCTTGTCTGTGGTGAGGGGAGGGGAGTACATGCTGAATTTCCCCAGGCGTGTCTGGAGGGTCACCCACTTCTCTAGTCTGGATCCCTGGCTTTGAGAAATACCAGCCCCTGCCCTAGCCCAAGTCCAAATATTTGCAGGGAGCCTCCTGCCCACGCGATGCCCCGGCCTCTCGGAGGCCCCAAAGGAAAAAGCACAAGAAGCATAAGATGCCACCCTTCCTAGAGGCCACAATCCACCTGCTCATTCTTGGGGCTTTTTCAAAAAATGAAAGTAAAGGAAAAAAAATGCAAACCTAGAAAACTTTTCAGACCAAAACTATTTAAAACTATCAGATCCTGACCAGCACCCACTCACCCCCATCCCAGTGACTCTGTGCCATGAGTGTGTCTGCATGTCCACCCATTCTCCCTCTGGGTGCCCCTATGTGAGTGGCACCTCTGCACAGAATAGAGTTCCAAGGGCTATTCCAGACAACCGCCAGTGTCACGCAGGGCCCTGCCCCAGCAGCCCTGGGCCCAGGCTCCATTAACCAAAATGTAGCTCCTTAGCAGCACTAACCCAGGAACTGCTGCTGCTTGCTGAGGGGCTGTGCCCTCATGGTCCCACAGCCCCAGGGGCTGGGCATTCAGCATTGAACACTTCTTTGCTTTTTTCACATATTTCATGGAATTATTTACCAGCTGGTTTGTAATTATAAAATGTAGAAAGAAAAAGAATATCCACAGCTAACTTCATACTTAATGGTAAAAGACTGCTTTCTCCCTAACACCAATAAGAAAACAAGGATGTCCTCTCTCACTACTTCTGTTCAACATTGTACTAGAAGTTCAAGTTGGGGCCTTAGGCAAGAAGAAGAAATGAAAGTTATTCAGCCCAGAAATAAAGAGATAAATCTATCTCTATTTGAAGATGACAAAATATTGTATATATAGTTTTCTAAGCAATCCACACACAAAACAACAGTGACAACTAATTAGTCAATTCAGCAGATTTATAAGATGCAAGATCAAAATTTAAAATTCAATTGTAGTTATGTCCACTACCAATGAAGAATCTCCAAATTGAATTAAGGAAACAATTACATTTACAGTAGCATAAAAAAGAATAAAGCGATTGGGAATAAATATAACCAAAGAAATGTAAGATTTATACACTGAAAAATGAAAAACTTTGTTGAAAGAAGTTATAGAGGACCTAAATAAATGGAAAAACATACTAGGATCATAGATTAGACATGTTAAGTTGACCTACAGATTCAGTGCAGTTTCTGTCCAAAGCCCAGCTGAAATTCTTACCAAAAATGACCAGCTGATTCTAATATTCATATGAAAACACAAGAGAGCCACAATAAAACAATCTTCCAAAAAAAAAATAGAGCAACATTGGAGGACTCACCTTGTCTGATTTCAAAATGTCCTATAAAACTACAATAATCAGGCAATATATGGTATGAACAAAAGATATATAGAGATCAATGGCATAGAGTTAAGAGTCCAGAAGTAAACTAATACATTTCTGATCAGATGATTTTTGGTGAAGATGAAAAGACAATTGAATGAAAAGCAATCATCTTTTCAGTAAATGATACTCGGGCAACTGGATATCCATATGCAAAAGAATGAGGTTGGACACCTGCATTCACAGTGTCCAAAAAAAAAAAAACTGAAAATGGTCATAGACTTACATGTAAAAGTTAAAGCTATAAAACTCTTAGAAAAAAACAGGATTAAATTTCCATGACTTTGGATTAGGCAACAGTTTTTTAAATATGACACCAAAAACACAAACAACTAAAGGAAAAATAAAGTAGACTTGATCAGTTACAAACTTTTGTGCTCCAACGAACGTCATCAAGAAAGTAATGAGAAAATATTATTTGCAAATCAAATGTCTTATAAAGGACTTATATATAGACTACATAAAGAACTCTTACAACTCAGCAAACAGACAACCTGATTTAAAAATAAGCAAAGGATCTGAATAGACATGTGTCAAAAAAAGATATAAAAATGGCCAATAAGCACATGAAAAGATGCTCAACATCACTCTTCATTAGGGAAATACAAAGCAAAACCACAATAATATGCCACTTTATACCCAACAGAATAGTTAACATAAAAAAGACAGCCCCAAATTTGAGGTTGCTGTGAGCTATGACACCACTGCTCTCTACTGAGGGTGACAAAGTGAGACTCTCAAAAAAAAAAAAGAAAAGAAAAAAAGACAGACAACATAAAGTACTAGTAAGGATATGAAGAAATTAGAGCCCTCATGCATTCCAATTGTAAAAATGCTATAGGTACTTTGGACAATGGTTTGGCACCTCCTCAAAATTTTAAACATAACAATTACTACATGGTCAAACAATTCCTCTCCTATGTGTATACCCAAGAGAAGCGAGGAAAAACTTGCACACAAACAATCATAGCAGAATTATTCATAATAGCCCAAAAGTGGGAAATCCCAAGCATCCATCAACCAATGAATAGATAAAGAAATGTAGTACACCCAGGCAACAGAATATTACATAGCAATAGCAGGGAATGAAATGCACATGCTGTGACCTGGATAAATCTTGGAAACATGCTAAGTGAAATAAACTAGTGACAAAAGCCAGATGTTGTGTAATTTCCATTTATATGTATATGTTCAGAAGAGGTGAATCTATAGATACAAAAAATAGATTCATGATTGTCAGGGGCAGGAGAGGAGGAAGTGGGGAGTGACTGCTAATTGGTGCAGGCATCTTTGTGCGGTGATAAAGTTTTAAAATTAGAGAGTGATATTAGCGATATCACTTTGTGAATATACTCAAACTAAATTATACACTTTTGAATGGTGAATTTTATGATAATGTGAATTATATGTCAATAAAGCTGTTGTTTTTAAAATGTGGTCAAATTTATCAATCTTTTATTGCTTCTGGGTTCTCAGTCACAGTTAAGAGGTTCACACACTCCCAGGCTAAAAATTAGTCCTGTGTTTTCTTCTAATGCTTATGTTGTTTCCTTTATTACAGTCCTATCTCTGAACTATTTGGAATTATATTAAAGTATGAAAATTTACTTTATAAATGTATGTGATTGTATTTTTTTTCTGTGTGGTGACCTAGTTGTATAAACACCATTTAGTAGCTCACTCTTCTGTGAGGGGCTCTTCTCAGAGGACCTGACTCCTGCACCTGTCCTTGTAAATAGTATCAAACTGTCTGCCAGGCTTTCAGTTATGTCCAGTTTTTATAACAATAATCATTCCCATCAAAGATTTCTGCAATTCTTAACCAGATAATTAACTCTAAAACTGCCTCTAAGATTTAAAACTACATAAATTATAAACCTGACATCTTACTTGGGAATATTACTGGGCATTTCTCATGTTTTTAAGCAAGATCTTTTAAGAAGAGCTATTAATCAAAATTCACTCTAAGGTCATTTATTCGAATCTTGGCTGATCTCATTAAGCAGCATTTTTTCCCTCAGCTCTACTGAGGTAAAATGGATAAATAAAAATTGTACATATTTAAACTGTAGAGTGTGAGAGCTTGATACACATATATGTTGTAAAATGATTACCACAATCAAGTTAATACATCTATCACTTCACTTAGTTACCTGTGAGTGTGTATATGTGTGGTAACACTTAACATATACTCACTTAGCAAATCTCAAGTATGTGAAACAGTATATTAACTATCGTCACTAGGTCCTACATTAGCTCTTACTCATCTTATAACTGAAAGTTTGCACCTTTTGACCAACATCATCCTATTTCCTCCAAACCCCTGACCCTGGAAACCACCGTTCTACTCTCTGCTTCTTTGAGTTGGACGTTTTTTAGATTCCACTTATAAGTGAGATCATACAATGTTTGGCTTTGTCTTTCTCTGTCTGGCGTATTTCAGTTAGCATAATATAATGCCCTCTGGGTTCATCCGTGTTCTTGTAAATGACAGGATTTCTTTCTTAATAAAGGATGAATAGTGTTGTGTGTTATACTACATTTTCTTTCTTTTTTTTTTTTTTTAAATATGGAACACTTCACGAATTTGCATGTCATTCTTGCCCAGGGGCCGTGCTAATCTTCTCTGTATTGTTTCAATTTTTTAGTGTATGTGCTGCCGAAGCAAGCACTATACTACATTTTCTTTATCCATTCATCTGTCAACAGACTCTTAAGATTTTTTTCATATCTTGGCTATTGTGAATAATGATACAATCAACACAGGGGTGCATATATGTCTTCCTTTGTATATATACCCAGTAGTGGAGTTACTAAATCACATGGTAGATCTATTTCTTTTTTTATTTTTTATTTTTTGTAGAGACAGAGTCTCACTTTATCGCCCTCAGTAGAGTGCTGTGGAGTCACAGCTCACAGCAACCTCCAGCTCTTGGGCTTAGGCGATTCTCTTGCCTCAGCCTCCCGAGTAGCTGGGACTACAGGCACCCGCCACAACGCCCGGCTATTTTTTGATGCAGTTTGGCTGGGGCCGGGTAGATCTATTTCTAATTTTTTGAGGAGCATCCATAATGTTTTCCGTAATGGTTGTACCACCTTACAGTCCCATGAACAGTGTACATGCATTTCCCCTTCTCTACATCCTTGCCAGCATTTATCTATTGTCTTTTCAATAATAGCCATCTGAACAACTGTAAGTTGATAACTCATGGTTTTGATTTGCATTTCCCTGATGATTAATAAAGTCAACAAGTTTTCATATACCTTTGACTGTTAATCAAAGTCTATCTACTTTGGAAAAAAATGTCTGTTCATGTCCTTAGCCCATTTTTAAAATAGGGCTATTTTGTTTTCTTTTTTGCTATCAAATTGAGTCCCTTATATATTTTGAATATTAACATATAATCCCCTTATCAGATATGTGGTTTGCAAATATTTTCTTCCATTCTATAGGTTGCCTTTTCATTTTGTTGGTTGTTTTCTTTGATGTCCTTTTTAGTTTGATATAATCTGACTTGTTTGTTGGTGCTCATGTTTTTGGTGTCATATCTTTTCCTTACACTTTCTTCTAAGAGTTTTACAGTTTCAGGTCTATGTTTCAACTCATTAATTCATTTCAAGCTAGTTTTTGTGTGTAGTATAAGATAAGGATCTAATTTAATTCTTTTGTGTATAGCTATCTAGTTTTCCCAGCACCATTTAGGCATCCCTCTCAAAGGTTAGTTAATTGTATATGCATAGATTTATTTCTGGCTTTCTATTCTGTTCCATTGATCTGTGAGTCTATTTTTATGTTTTGATAATAATTTGTAATTTAGTTTGAAATCAGGAAATGTGATGCCTCTACATCACATTTTTTCTTCTTTCTCAAGAATGTTTTGGCTATTTGAGGGTCTTTGGTAGTTCCATATACATTTTATGATTTTTTTTTCTATTTCTGTGAAAAGTGCCTTTGGAATTTTGGTAGTGGGTACATCTGTAGATTCACTTTAGGTAGCCATGAAAATTTTAATAATTAATGCTGCCAATCCATAAATATAAGATATCTTTCTATGATTTGTGTCTTTTTAAATTTCTTTCATCAGTGTCTTATGGTTTTCTGTGTACAAATCTTTCTGATCCTTAGTTAAATTGTTAAATTTACTGCTAAATATTTTTTGTAGGTATTGTAAATGGGATTGTTTTCTTAATGGTTCTAGTAGTTTGTTGTTGGTGTATAGAAATACAACTAATTTTTGCTAGTTGATTTTGTGTCCTGTAACTTTACTGAGTTCATTTATTAGTTCTAACAACTTTGGGTGGAGTCTTTAGGTTTTCTATAGGTAAGATTGTGTCATCTGCAAACAGAAACAGTTTAACTTCTTCCTTTCTTACTTAGATGCCTTCATTTTTTTCCTTGTCTAATTGTTTTACCTAGAACCTCTAGTACTGTGTTGACTAGAAGTGGCAAGAGTGAGCACCCTTGTCTTATTCCAGATCCTACAGGGAAAGATTTCAACTTTTCACCATTTGGTATGATAATAGCTATGGGATTGTTATATATGGTCTTTATGATGTTAAGGCACATTCTTCTATACTCTACTCATTGAGCACTTTCATCTTGAAAGGGTGTTAAATCTTTCTAATACTCTTTCTGCATCCATTGAGACGATCATATGATGATCCTTCATGCTGTTCATGCAGTGTATCAGGTTTTTTGATTTGCATGTGGTGAACTATCCTTGCTTCCCAGAGATAAATCCCACTAATTTTTGGTATATGATCCTTTTAATATACTGTTAAAATCAGTTTGCCAATATTGTTTTGAGGATTTTTGCACATATCTTCACCAGGGATATTCACCTGTAGTTTTCTTTTCTTGTAGTATTTTTATCTAGTTTTGGTATGAGGATGATGCTGGCCTTATAAAATGAGTTTGAAAGTGTTTTGTTCTCTTCAATTTTTGATAGCGTTTTGAAAGGATTGACATTAATTCTTCTTTAAATATTTGATAGAAACCACCTGTAAAGCCACCTGGTCCTAGAATGTTTTGCTGGGAAGTTTTTGATTAATGCTTCAGTCTTCTCATTTTTGGTCTGCTTACTTCATGACTTTACACTATTACTTCATGACTTATTCTCAGGGCTCTGTGTGCTCTGGGGCCTCTTCCCTGGCAGCACTGTAGCCATATGTTTCTGAGCAGTGTGTATGACTAAGGTCTCAGGCGTGTTATGATGTGGAAAGCCCCTGAATATTGTCTTGAAACAGTATAAACTTTGACTGGATATGACCTTGCAACTGCTTTGCTGAAGCAGATAGATGCTAGGGCAGTATTGGGTGGGGGGAAGGGAGAAAGAGGGAGGTGACACCGTGTGACCAAAAGGAATCCATTACTGGAAAGGAAAATCTGGAAGGGCCTGAGGTATAATCTCCTTTTTTATGGGGAGAATTTTATGCACTGTGGCCATGCTAAATGGTCTTACAGGTGGTCAAGATTATAGGTGAACCCCTAACTGATACACAGAGAGCTCTAGACAGAAAACAAATCGAAGTAGAGAAGCTTTTAATGAGCACCTATTTGTGCAAGACACAGCCTAGGCACCCATGGTGGTAAGTAAGTGGGGCCCAGCCTGCCAGCACCACTGGGCAGACAGAGCAGGAGGCTGGCAGACCCTCACCAAGGGGACGACCCAGGCCCTAGGCAGAAGAAAGAGAAGGAAGCTCAATGGGAAATTGCACAAGTCCTCTCTGGGAAGTACCCTTGGTGCTGGGCTAGAAGTAGGAGGTGGATTTTGATTAGTGGGCAAGGGGTGAGGTCTCCTTCCAGATGGGGGAGGCACAAGAGCAATGGCTGAGGAAACCTGGGGTCCACAGAGGAAATGAGAGTACCATTTGGCTGCCTCATGAGCACCTGACATATGGAGGAAGGGGTTAGGCTTCTGGAAATAACCCCCATTTTAAAAAATTTGAAGATGTTTTTTGTATGCATCGTGCCATTTCTCTTACAAGAAGATGATAAAATTCTTATGTGTGCC
Source organism: Arctocebus calabarensis (assembly GCA_963573935.1). Classification (NCBI taxonomy): domain Eukaryota; kingdom Metazoa; phylum Chordata; class Mammalia; order Primates; family Lorisidae; genus Arctocebus; species Arctocebus calabarensis. The sequence goes on from CAUYON010092976.1 coordinate 69,112, forward strand.
ATTTCTCTTACAAGACGATGATAAAATTCAGCCATTTAAATCCTTGCCAAACACCACATAGTAGTAGAGCTGGGACTTGAATCCATGTTTTCCAGTGTCAGCACAGCCCTCTGTCTGTCCCGAAGTGCTTTAGCATAGCTCTCAGTAGGAGGCACTGCTGGGAACATCTTGATGCCCCATCCCAAGGTCCCCTCTAGACTGAGACATTTTCCTCTTTGTCTTGTGCCTGTCTTTATTAGGAGGAAATTAGATTCACTTAGGGAATTCACTCTGTCAAACTGAAAAGCATGTCTTTAAAAGTAATTCTTTTGTTATAGTAGTGATAGAGAAAGAACTGGAAAATAGAGAAAAGGATTTTGAAAAGATTACCTCAAATTCTGCCACATAAGGAAAACCATTGTCAGCTCTTTGGGGTCATCTTCTTTGTCAGGCTGCCTGTGTGCGTGGCTACAGTCTGTGTCCGTGGTAGGGCATTTCATAATCACAACTATCACTCTTAGCTTTGCTAAACAGTGCTGCAGTCATGATCTTTATGCATATTGGGGTTTCTTTTTGCTTAGTGCTTTTTAAATGTATAGAGTTATTCCCTTGGAATCAGTTTCCCAGAAGCAGGATTGTGGTATTAAAGGGTGTCTTGACCCTCTGATATTTATAACCACAAGCACCTCCCCCAAATCAGAGTAGGACTGTTTTTTTTTTCTGTCTTCAAGTTGTACCATTTTATAAGGTATTAGTGAGTATTAAATAAATTAACTGCGCTATTTCTGTGATTTTTATTTTTCCAGAAGAATGTTTCTTCTTTCTTTACCGGATCAGTGTTTAGCTGTGACTATCCCACGTCCCCTAAGCTGCCCCTGTTAGGTAAAGGGTGTGTCTGGTTTCTATTATAGATATTTAAAAGTAAACATGGCGAGAATAGAGTCGCACATTTGAATTGTTCCTGTCTGTCTCTGCAAGCTGTGTCTCCAGGGTCTAGCTCAGCACATGAGAAGTATTAAATATTTGTAGAATGAATAAGCAATGAATAAATGAATTTTTGAAAGAGAAACTAAATCTGGAAAGAATTCATCTTTTTTTTTTTTTGGCCAGGGCTGGGTTTGAACCTGCCAGCTCTGGCATATGGGATTGGCGCCCTACTCCTTTGAGCCACAGGTGCCACCCCAAAATTCATCTTAGTAGCTCTATATTTCTCCTGTGTTTCTCCTTTGCTCCTACAGGAAATTCACAGAGGGATTGGCTTCCATTTCCTCTCTGGTTTTTCCATCTAATGAGACAGGATCATCTCACCTCTTAGTTCCCACATCCTTGCCATGCATGTTAGGTGCTGAATAAGAGTCTCATGTTTGGTTGGTGTTCTAGTCCATTTTCTGTTGCTGTAATATCCGAGACTGGGTAATATATAAAGAAAGAGAATTTATTTCTTACAGCTCTGGAAGCCTGGAAATCCAAGTTCAGGTGCTGCATCTACTGAGGGCCTTCTTACTAGCGAGGATTTTCTGTAGAGTCCTGAGGTGGCACATACTGGCTCAGGTCACTTTTCTTTTCTCATAAAGCCACCAGTCCCATCACCAGGGCTCTACCCTGATGACTTTATCTTATCCTAAATACCTCCCAAAGGCCTCAACTCCTGATACCATGATTAAGTTTCATCATGAGTTTTGGAAGAGACATTCAAACCACAGTAGTTGTGTGTGCACGGCCGGGGAAGCAGGGGTCAAGCTTTGATGGCAAGTACTGGTGATGCAAGCCTCAGCTCTGCTGTTGACAGCTGGGTGGGGCAGCTTCTCTAAATACCCAGGGCACAGGTCATGTTGTGGTAACTGGTGACAGAAGCCCAGCCTCGTGTGGGTGCTGGAATGAAGTCAGATGCTTACCTGATCTGTCCTGTGGCCTCTGGCAGGACTAAGTAAATTTCACCACTACTGCAGGATTATTAGAGACTACTTTACTGTATCTTTTAAAATATGGGATAATTGTGCCAATTATTGTTCCATGAGATTTTCTGGCTCTCTGTCCTTTTTCGTAGAGCAACAAAGTTAAGACTTGGTATATCTGAGAGCAAACAGTTGCTTTGCTATAGATCATACTATCAAAGACGTAGATCATTAAGCCAGATTGAACATAATCAATATTTTGTGAGATACACTTCACTGTTTAATAGAAAAATTAGCCGGGCACTGTGACGGGTGCCAGTAATCCCAGTTATTTGGGAGTCTGAGGCAAGAGAATTGCATGAGCCTGAGAGTTTGAGGTTGCTGTAAGCTAGGGTGCCAGGAAACTCTAGCCTGGAGAAAGAGAGTGAGATTCTGCCTAAAAAAAAAAAATCAATGGCTCAGTGCCTGTGGCTCAATGGGCTAAGGTGCCAGCCATGTACACCTGAGCTGGTGGATTTGAATCCCGCTCGGGCCCGCCAAACAACAATGATGGCTGCCACCAAAAAATGGGTGGGCCTTGTGGTGGGCACCTGTAGTCCCAGCTACTTGGGAGGCAGAGGCAAGAGACTTGCTTGAGCCCAGGAATTGGAGGTTGCTGTGAGCTGTGCTGCCACAGCACTCTATCCAGGGTGACAGCTTGAGGCTCTGTCTCAAAAAAAAAAAAAAATCAAGGAATAATTTAATTAATGATCTTTAAAACTTTTTGCAACACACCTAAGATCCTATCATAGCATACCCATTGAAAATCACTGCTGGTATACCAGTCCCTAGTTCCTGGTGCAGGCCACTTGCCTAGTAGGCTAGTTTGTCCCTTTATTATTGCAGGGAAATCTGCAGGAGCTTTGAGTGTGTACCATGTTATTTCTGCAGAGAATACCATGGATGAACTGGTGGAACCCATCCTGGGTGTTGTTATGTAGTATTGTCCTCTTGCTTTCTAAAATAGTCATCCCACTATAGTGAATGTACCCAAGAATTTACTGATTTCACCACACTATGGCTAACAATGAATGTTATAAGGCTTTCTTTTTTTTTTTTTTCTGTAGATACAGAGTCTCTCTTTATCGCCCTCAGTAGAGTGCCGTGGGGTCACACAGCTCACAGCAACCTCCAACTCCTGTGCTTAAGCGATTCTCTAGCCTCAGCCTCCGGAGTAGCTGGGACTACAGGCCCCCAGCTATCTTCTGGTTGCAGTTTGGCCAGGGCCAAGGCTGGCACCCTTGGGGGGTGGAGGGGGCGGCAGCGCCTTACCCACTGAGCCACAAGTGCTGCCCAAGGCATTACCATTTTTTTACTGTGTTAGGTGGGCCTAAAACGGCATCTTATGGTTAATTGTATCTTTTATTACTAAAGTAAATAGCACTTTTACATGCAGTTTTCCCTTGTGGGACTAACGTGTCTGTATATGTAACCACACATCTCCCTTTACTAGCAAAAATGCTCAGTGATTTGATGAGGATATTCATAAAGCAGTTTGTGCTGTGAAGCCTTTCTGATCTGAGAAACAGCAACCTCTGAGCTGGGGCTGTTCTGTGGAGTTCAGAGTCAGACCCTGGTTTTGCTCTCCTGTGTGATGCCAGTGGAGTGGCCAGTGGGATAGGCCAAGCGCTGGCCATCTGGAGCCTGGGAAGAATTGCTCCCCATCACAGGTCACTCTGGGGGCTGCGTCACCTCCTTTCCCTCCACACCCAACCTCTGCATCTTCTCTCAAGAAATCCAATAAGGTTGGATTTCACTGTAATATGACCCGAGATGAAACCACTGCTGAGGCTAAAACCTTAGCATGTTGTCTGGCGAAGAAAGAAGCATCCTCCACGCTGAGGGCTGGTAAGCCCAGGGCGGCAGAGGACGAGTCCCCGAAGTGTCAGGAGGTGTCATCTCTGGAGAAGGATAACCCCCATTCCCTGGTGCTTTGGCCACATGGGAACTCTGTGGAAGATGGCATAGGAATGTCATTAAACAACTATGACCAGGTCAGTGGTATCCTAAAATTAAGTCTTGTTTGTTCTGCAATGAGCTATGAGCTAATAGATACTTTTTACTTTTTGCCACTCTATTGATAGAGGTGAATGCAAGAAAAGCATTCCATGGTATGCAAATAAAATGGCAGTGATATACAGAGGCTGCCACGTATTTTGAATTGACAAACAGCATTTGCCTCTCATACATGTTTTCTTTGGTAGCGTTAAAAAAAATACACGCACACACACGCACGCACTCACACACACGAGATCGACATTTAGATGTCATAGAATTAAAGCCACTTCATATCACCTCTCTATTGTTCTAGATTGTTATTTCCAGGAGAGAATGACTTAACAATTGCTATTCTAGATGAAAAGGTAAGAATGTTTTGTTGGGCCATAAGGACAGACAGACTCAGGGCTGGACAGACTAAGCAGGTCTCTTTTGAGGTGCCGTAGAGGAGCACAGTGGGCTGCCAGGGGAAGGGCGCGGTGTCACCGTCCACAGACTCTGTCGTAGGTGTAGAAGTGTGTTTTAGTAAAGCACTGAGAGAGAAGAATAATGTCTGCCAGAATAATTTGTTTTTCTAAAACGTGAATTACAGAAATGATGTTTGGAGATTGAGTTATTGGCAGCTTAAATCATTACTTCTAGAAATGGCTATGTAAAACATACAATGCTACTGAAAGGATTTCTCTAAAAATAGAATATTAAATTGAAAATAATTATCAAGTACTAAATAATGCTCTGGCTGTGTATATTCTGAGGTCTTTTTTATTTCAAAGTATTAAGGGGGTATAAATGTTTCTGGTTAAATGGATCACTTTTCTATTGCTTGAGTCCTGGCTATAGTGCAGCCATTTCATAAGCAATCAAAGAACACGTTCCCACTGAAAAAAATTAAATAATATAGAAATAATTCTGTATTTGCCTTTCCCAGTTTTAAAACATGTTATGATGTATTATGGATTTTTTAAAAATCCAAATACATCTTTACGTAATGAACTTTAATTTACCATCCAGCACATTGAAGTGCCAGGATATAATCTATGCTGACATTTATCCACAACCAAAAATATGTTCATTTATTAGCTTATTGTAAATGGTTCTGAATCTTTAGATGACTCTCCATGTGCTGATCCTGTAACCCTAGGAATTCCCTGCATTTATGTTCTTCTTCCCTTACCACTTCTAATTGTCTTCTAAATCAAACCAGCAGCGCCAACCAAGCCTGAGAAAAGATGAAGTGTGCTATCATTTACCCCTCTCAGTCTTTACTTAGTTAAGTTAAATATTAACTTTGCATACATATTAATATAATTAATCATATATTAAATTTTCATTGCTGCATAGAAATAGAATGATACAAATTATAATTACCAGAAAAAGACTTTTTTTTAAAGTGAAACATTAAAACATTCTATTATTTTCTTACTATCTTTAGCTACTTATGTGGGACCTAGAATATTATAGAACTAGAATATGTTTGCTCTCATTTTATTTTCTTATTAGAATTTTAAATCTGTATGAAAAAAATATTTAAAACTGAGATGTTTTACCATAATAAAGAATATAATCATGGGTAATAGTTGATGAATAAGCACAAATAACTGAATAATCTCAAATAATAATAACTACTTTCTCTGTGTTATAAGCTTAAATCAAAAATTGCCAGTTATTCAATTTAAAACTATGATACTTTAGGGGGAAATGATTTATGAAAATAAATATTTACCTCTAGAAAGAGGTATCCGATGGTGATGAGGAGGGGCTTTGCTTTTTATATCATATTTCTGTATTAATTTTTTTCAGTGGGAATGTGTTCTTTTATTGTTTGTGTAATTTCTTTAAACTTTTATAATAGATGAAGCAATCATATAATTCCATTGCAGAGAACTTAGGAAATAAGAAGAAAAATCTCTGCTTCTATCACTAATTTCCCTATAGCCCATCCATCATACTCATTATTATTGATAACATTTTGGTCTTTTTTTCCCCCCACTTAAATAACTACCAATCATTCTGTTTATAATTTAAGAGAATTAAACGAGATTGGCAAATTAAATTAAAGGCACATGCTTTAACTGGTGTTTTCCTGTAACATTCTTCCAATGATTTGATTGGACTAGATCAGCCCATGGGTCAGTGAGAGTGGACATGTGTTGTCCCTGCAAATTAGGAAAATCAGATTTGACACTGAAAAACAGCACAACGGTTTTAAAATACAAAGAGAACTGAGAAAATTCTAGATTCTTAACACTATATTGTTTATTCCATATACTTCACATTACGTAAAAATCAAGTTAAAGTAATAAGTCATGTTAACAGGCCCCTTATGACCTACATATGTCCTAAGTTTCACTTTCACGATGCCCCTTAACTTGGGCTTTAAAGGTTTAACTGTTGTGTTTGTGTTTCTGATGTTTACACAAGAAGTTACTTCAAGCCAGCTTATGTACTCACATGCATGCCCACACACGTACTTGTCTTTTACTAAATGAGGGGGATATTTGTTTAATTCTGAACGGGGAGTGATGACATAATTAAGCCCACCCCTACCACACCACACCACCTGACCGCCAGGACACTGCAGTGTATTCCACCTTCTCAGCCCTACTAATGGCTTTTCTCCCTCCAGGCACTCTCAGATGTCTCTGGGGTCTTTGACTGTAAATAATTAATGGGGTCTATTAGTGTGTGTTGGGAAGTGAAACAACCTTATTCACATCTGTAACCACATACATAGCAAGCCTTTTCCTGATACATCTTTCTAAAAATACATAGTCATAAAAGAATAATCTCCACTCAGACACAGAGTCCTGTGTTGCTGTTTTGGGAATGATACAGATTGTGACGATCATCCACTTATGTGGATTTTCAAAGTAGTTGCCTTTGAAATGGGTGGTGCAAATTGTGGCTTAGGGTGAGTTGTAAAGACCTTAGAGGGTATTAAGGGCTTTTACTCTGTAAGCAGCTTGCCTTTGCTTTGCCTGTCAACAGAGCAAAATTGTTCTGCATTGGTGGCAGAGCTCATTCTGGATCTTATATGGCAAACCCTGCACTTGGAGTATAATATTGTAACTTACTTTTTCTCCCAACAATTTTTGATGAAAAATTTCAAACATACAATAGAGTTGAAAGAACTGAACCCTGTATACTCACATACCTACTATCACCCAGATTCTCCCCTTTGCATTTTCTACAATTGTACTCTTACCTTTCTATCTATCCCTCTATGCTATTCTTAGTGCATTTTGAAGGATTTTGCGAACATCTGTCCACTTCACCCTGCAGTACTTCAGCTTGCATATTATGGGCTAAGGTTCAATGTTGTTTATGAAAGTGTGCTGGAGTTTTAAATAGTGGGTTTTTGGATGATCAGACAAAGAATTGAAAGACACATCACTAATGAACACAGAGTCACAAAAACAAAGTAAGACAGGCGAATGTCGTTTGTGAAAAGATTTAGAAAAAGAAACTGTGCTGCCTTCACAGGCAATCTGTCTAGGTTCCTCCTAGGGAGGCACTTCAAACCACACCAGGGTTGCTTTGACCAGAGCTTTCAGTTGACACGCCCCTTCTGAGCGGACAGGACCACCAGGATGAAATAAAGAGTACACCCCACGGTCAAGTATTCAGAGTTTACTGATAGACATAAAAAGCTCTACAAAAGTTAAGACAAGGCCCTTAGAGGGGCTGCAGAAATGGCTCCCCAGTCTTTACTCAAATTTCTACTTCTTATATACCTAAAGCTACCTTTTTTTCTAAGGTGGCATTTTTAAAATTTGCATAATTCAAAGCAAGGATCACATTAACTTTTAGTATAACTCAGTAAATTATTACAACATTCTACTTTAAAAGTTAATCTCCTGAATCAATCTACTTAAACTACTTAAGACAGATATCTTTAGGGTGGGAGTTAAATTTACAAAACAATAAGAATGGGAGAGAGTGAAGGTCAGGCAGGACCAAAACCAACCAGCCCAGCTGTATCAAATGGAAGATAAAAGGTGGAGGTCAGGCAGGACGGACACTAACCAGACCCGCTGTGTCATGTCACCCTAGTCTGCCTGATTTCATCTTATTCTTACTGCATACATGTGCTTTCACAGGCAAAACCCCCTTCATTTATAGTTTTTTTAGGTAGAATGTATAAAAACTAGTGGTCACATATCTTAAATAGATTGTTTGTAAGTCTTAACAAAAGTAGCACTTATGTAATGAAAACTCCAAGAAGAGATAGAACCATCAACCTACACAATCCTTCCCCTGGTAAATATCACTGCCTACCTTATCCCAGGAAGCACTCTGCTGATTTTTTTTTTTTTTTTTAATTTAAGGAGGCTTATTCTGAGTGAAATTTGAAGACCATGACCTAGAGCCAAACTCCAGAATCCTTGAGCAGGTGGACTTATGGTGGTGGGTTTACAGTTTGGGTTTATACATTTTAGGGTGACAGGGATTATAAGTGAGGTCATAATCAATACATGGAAAACAAACATTAGTTTGGCTCCAAAAGGCTGGACATTTGGAAGCAGGAGCTTTCGGGTTCTAGGTGAGTTTACAGCAGCAGTTCCCAACCTGTGGGTGGCGACCCCTTTGGGGTCTCCTGCACATCAGATATTTACATTACAATTCATAACAGTAACAAAATTACAGTTATGAAGTAGCAATGAAAATAATTTTATAGTTGTGGGTCACCACAACATGAGGAACTGTATTAAAGGGTCCCAGCATTAGGAAGGTTGAGAACCACAGGTTTATAGATTCTTTAGCTGACAATTGGCTGAAGAGTTAGCTTCTGTCTAAAAGACCAGGAGTCAATGAAAAGGAATGCTTAAGATAAAGGGTCTGTTTTTTAGAGACAAAGTCCTGCACAGACTGTATTGAAGACCTGCAGGTCTTAACATAGCTTTAGGCCTATCAGTGAGTCACAAAGAACTTCTCAAAGAAGGGGAGGAGAATGATGAGGCATGTCTAATCTCCTTTCTCATGGCTAGCAACTCAGTTTTAGGGTTCCTCTTGGCCAAGAGGGGGTACAGTCAGTTGCTGAGGAGGGAGCCTTAAGATTTTATTTTAGTTCACAAGTCAAGATATGCCAGAGGCAGCATCAATGACCAAACTCTTTCTTTTTGTCCCATGCATTGCCAGGGTGGTATAGCTACCTGCCCCAGGTCTGTCCAGGCCCTTGGTGGGACTTTTGTGGCCAAGAGGACTGAATAGCCCTTTTGTGGCCGAAAGGGCTTATAACCAATTAAATGTGTTGGGCTAGATGGGATTGGAGGTGGACAGGCACTCGGCAACCCTTTAAACCCTTCTAGGCAATATAAGAGTAAAACCAAAATGTCAAAGGCTAGTCTACAAAATTAATTATCTATAAGTGTGGGGCTATTGTGTTCTTGGGTTTAGTTGTAAGCTTATAGCAAACATACACATTGTAAGCCATTTAAGCTGAGGGATTTAGAAACCTTTGTTGTATTGTGATATTTTAGTCTCTTTAGTAATTTATCCAGAGGTGGCCAATAAATTTCTTGTTATATCTCCCTTTGCATAAACCCTGTAACTGAGAGGAATCATATTGAGGAAGCTCTATGTCTATGGTCAGCAGGGCATTTTTTATTATTGAGATTGGATACCTGTACCATGTGGCCCAGAAAGGCAAATTCTCTCATTTAGTATTTGTTTAGGCCTCTGTGTGCCTTCATCTGTAGTGTTTAAATTAAATCCATCCCTTACAGCCCTTACAATCTCACCTGCCCAGACTTCCACCTTAGTTGGTGGGCCTAGAGGGAGGACTTTGAGTAGCAGGGTGTTGGCAATAAATAATTGGTTGGCCTGAGCAGGATTCAGTAGTCTTGAAATCTGGAGATAGCAGGTAAACTTGCCATTTACTCAAAACTTGTCATGACTGGAAAACAAAGCAAGAGAATCAGTGATGTTTTAAACAAAAAGTCACAAAAATAAGCTCAGTCCCATGTAATTTCTGTCATGTTTGAGGTTAAGTTAGCAGAACTTATGGACATGTTAGTTTTCTAATTAAAGTCCTGGAAGTTGGCATATAATCTCTAAAGCTATAAGAAATCTATATTCAAGAAAACTTGTCAGTCCTTTCCATGGCTTTTCTTAAAGGACAAACTTTGAACCTAGCCAGTTAAAAATTCTACTTTCTATGACAAATCAAAATAAAATAATAATTGCCTATGGAAAATAAAAATCTCAGAATAGCCATGGTTAAAGAGACAATTGGCAAACAAACTTGGTCATTTTTGTGGCATGGAACAGTATAACATAATAACCATGCTTATTACTGATACCTACACTAAGACACATCAATATTCTACGATGTTGCAACATACATTAGCAGCATGTATATATAAACATAATCCAAAGAAAACTAATCACCATTTCATATTTGACAGTGTTTCCTATGTGGTTTATATAATTTCTCTCTTGTGAGTTCTTTCCAACCTGTACAGGTGATTTACAAACAAGCTAAACTTTCTGTTTTGTCTTCACTTTCTCTTTCTTAAAAACCAGTTGTTCTATTTTTGGACAAAAGTTTACCAAACAAGGTTCTTTTTTATGCAATACTATTTTCAAAATAGTATAAAATAAGCCTAATGTTTCTTTTAGAGATTCATTTGAGATCAA
>CAUYON010092977.1:0-57776 GCA_963573935.1 Arctocebus calabarensis
CAGTCAGAGGGGAGCTGGGTTTCTTCTGCTCCTCACCCCACAGCATCTCACCAATCAGGAGCTCTTATTTACCAAAATTTGAAAATCTCCTTCTCAGTCTTTTGTCTGTACACCCGGATGATTATTTGCTTAATATTTTTCTTTAAATCAACCCAATGTGTTACTTTGAAAAGGTCAATGGACAGAACATTGTCACTTTTTCTTGAATAATACGTAGTGGACGTAACAACTGCGATAAACACAATGAAAACAAAAATGTCTTGATTAAATTCATGTATTAAAGTATGGGAAAGGATCTGAACTCGAGAGCTACTCTCTGTGTTAAAACAGAGGAAATACTAAAGAATCTTCTTTGTGCAGAAGGAAAGGTTCCCAGACAAAAGACAAAAAGTACAGGAGGAAATACAATGCACGTAAAAGGGAAATATACGAACTATTGATGGCTTAAAGCAAGAACCATAATAACATATATGTAAAAATAAAATATATATCAACAAGCACAAAAAAGCAAGCAAGGGACAGGTGGATTAAGATTGTTGTAAGGATCTTGTGGTGTTCAGAATGTGGTGACAGTGCTCATTTAAAGTTGACTGTAATAAGTTAAGGACGCATACTAGGGTAACCCACTAAAACAGTGACAGTATATAAAGCACAATAGAAAAGCTAATACAGAAGATAAAATGGGGGGGGGAGAAATTTTTGGTAAGAATGCATTAACAAGGTAAAAAAGATGTCCGTATTAACCCAGGACTTCAGTAGAGATGAAAGAAACTTGGAAAGAAAATCAGCTTTGTGCTTTTGATTTATTATTTCCTAGTATTGCATCCATAACCCACCTGAAAGCCACCTCCTCTTACCCTGAAGAAGTGGGTGCTAGGCTTTGGAACCTTGTCCACCCAGAGGATATGCCCAAGAGGCCATCTGTTACTAGGAATGGCACTTGGAATCATGTGTCCATAGCCCTCTCACTTTTCTCTCGGACAAATGTCAGAATAGAATTTGGCTCCACATAAACAGCCAGACACCACTTCTAACCAGAGGCCTTCCTTCAAACCGGTGCCCACCAAATGGCATTTGACAATGTCTGGAGACCCTTTTGGTTGTCACATTAGTGGCAGACGGACTGCTGCTGGCAGCTAGATGCCAGTGATGCTGCCGAACACTCTACAAAACACTGTATTTGAGTACAGCCCCAAATAGTGAGGAATCATCTGGCCTGAAATGTCAATAGTGCCAAGGTTGAGAAATTTTGCTTTAGGGTAAAATTATAATAATCATAACACCAAACTGGAGTCTTGAGCTAACACCAAGAGGAAAAGAGTCAGCAACACGAATGCACCTCTTCTGAATGCCACTGTAGTAGAAACTCTTCAGCCCCACATCCCTCCGCTGAAATCCAAGGCATCGTTTACACTGAGGCTCTTCTCAGAGAGTTTGGAGACATTCTTGAGCACAGAAAAAGCTCTAGTTTCACAGAGCTGAAATCCTAGAAATTAGGTAAAGACCTTTCTTGACATCAAACCCTAGAGAGACAGCAATGTGGGAATAGAGTAATATAATACTGTTTTGACATGACACATCTATAAGACCTATGATGAGGACATAAGTGACCTCCTTAAACCTTGACAACCCCATGGTCAATCTTGTGTCTCAAGAAGTCTCTCCAGGATGCCTGAGTTGCTTTACTAGCCCTGTTTTTCTTGGCTGTACAGGGCACAGCCAGGTGAAGAGAGAACTCTTTCCTTAGTATCTGTGTATCATACCTCCCAGGACTCACCTGTGAACATCCACCAGCTGTCACGCTGGCCTCCTCTTGTGGCCCTTAGAGGGTCTGGGAGCCAATGTGCTTCCTCCACAGAAGCACCAAGGCTCAGGGGACACTGCCGTCCTATCTCCTGCTGACAGCTAGGGCTCTGTAGAGCCTCAGAGACAAGAGAGCAAAGCTCCCTGGAGGCCCCCTCCCTGCTCCTTGGCAGGCATCCCCAGGGATTCGGGACAGACAGAGAATCCTCTCAGGGACAAAGTCTGCACTGCACCCCAGGCTTCCCTCCCACGTGATGGTGGTATGTGGGGGGGGTGAGGTGGGGAGAGGAGCAGCCTGAAAGGCAGGGAAGAGGGAGGGGACAGGAGGGAGAATGCGATTCACTCTGGCCCTGCACAGAATCTCCCCATTATTTCTCCTCAAAGTTCTCCAAAGCATTAACGTCTGGAAGTGTCTCCTGAGATCTCCAGGGCGGGTAGTGCACATCCATGCTGAGGAGTTGGTATCAAGGGCATTGCTGTGTTCGGGACAAATTTTCTTCCCTGGGAAGATCATGCCGAGGTGGTGATAACAACCATTGTGTAGACTTCGTGCTACGTCCAGCTAGTTGTCCATCAAGCTCAGCCTACTGTACCCCTCTCTCTCACTCATGTCCCTTCTCCTACTCCTCCCCTAGCCCCATCCCTAATGTCCCATCTTGATCTAGGTGGACCACCTCTTACCTGAATGGCTGGGGAGTCCCCAGCTCATCTCCCTCACTTTCTACCTCCTAACTACATGTCCCTCTGCAGACACCTGTGGTGTACACTTTCTTCCCTTGTGATTTTTCAGAAACATAATTCTGATCACCATCCTGCTTAAAACCCCTGGAAGACTTGCCCTAGCTTCCAAAAACTCCAAATTCCTTAGTTCAAGGGAGAAGTTCCTCTGGAATGCAGCCCCTCCTCTTCTCTTTAGCTCATCTCTGCCCAGTCAAACCCCCAGGGAGGGTGATAATTAGATGAGTTAGTCATAGAGGAAGCAAAAACCTCTGTCCCCATGGCTTCACTCCTTTTAAAGGTCATCCTGGCTGAGACAGCCATCCACACCAGGAAAGGCAGTAAGCACTGAAGGCATGGCTCCTGACTCTGAGGAACACGGTCTCTGCTGGGCAAACCCCACTTTACACTCACTGCACCTCTAGGGGCGCCATCTTTCAGGAGTCCAGCCTCTTGTTCCTACTACTGTCTCCTCCAGCCACATCTGAGTAACAGGGTAATGACTAACATTCCCTGAGCTCTTATGGCATGTTCCAGGCCCTGAGCTAAGCCCTTCACCTGCCCTGTCTCATTTGGCCTTCATGGCAGCCCTACAAGGCAATAAAATTATTTTCTCCATGTTGCCAATGACCAAACTGAGACCCGGAGGTCAACCATCAGAAAATGGCAGCACGGGAATTTATAATCAGGCTTACCCTAAACACTTGCCCATCCTTTTCCTAGGTTAAGGTGGGGAGCCAAAGCTGCTTCAGAATTCAGAATGGGAGGGGCATTTATAGCACGTTACTTATTCTTCTGTGTGTATTTTCAGCACTTGTGAGCAGCTACTGATCTGGCATTTCTTCTGAAAAGATGTCCCTGCCCACTTTGAGGACTTATATATCCTGTTTAATAGACGAGGATTCATCTAGGTCAGTGGTTCTCAACCTGCGGGGCATGACCCACAGGAACTGTGTTAAAGGGCCACAGCATTAGGAAGGTTGAGAACCACTGACCTAGGTGGTGGGCTGCCATTTGACCTGCCAGTTCTGAAAGAATCCTGTATGACTTGACCAAATTTGGGAGAAAAGCAGGAAGCTCTACCACTCTACTTGGTCACCCTGATCTCAGAGGCAGCAGGCAGGGAAACTCAGTTCAGAAAGTGACCTTCCACATGCCCAGAAAGGAATGAGTTTGATTATAAATTTACACCCATCCTAGGGCTCCCCCAGGCCCTGGAAGGGGTGTTCTGCCATATCAGAGACAGCAGCTGAGTTATTTGTGCTGACTCCCCTTCAGTGTGGAGAGGGAAGAGAGGCAGTGAGAACACAGCCTGAAAGAGGCTGGACAGGGAGGGTCTCCGCAGGGGTGCATAAGAAGAGTTGTATTAGCCATGAAGATCTGCACTAGGGAACAGAGAGATTTCCCAGAGGTGGCTGAATCCTTAAAAAGTCAATCTCTCAGGCTGCCCTTCTCATCTTTGTGGCTGTTCTTCATCTATTGCGTTTGGGTTAAAGGTCAGTGAAAGTGTACAGCACAGGGTTATTCAGGACCTACCTATGAGGATGCATTTGCTTTTTTCAGAGGCAACACAGACTCCAACATGTGTAATCCTCCCTGCCCTGTGCAGTACAGAGTTGCTGTGCCTGAGGCCTGAACAGTCTGGAGGTGAATCTGGCCGGGGAGGGTGCTCCATGGGGGGGAGTAGGAGGGAGGAGGAATTCCTGACATTCAAGAGACTATCTCTCCCTCAAGATTTATGGACTTCATTTTACGTTTTAATGGTTTCTGTCAAAATTCCAAGAGGCTTTAGTGACTGATGGGAAGCAAGGAAAGGGAAAGAATACACCAAGTAGTGGAAATAGCATGGACAAAGGCTGTTCAGAAGTGAACAAACATTTGTTTGGCACATGTTTGCTGAGTACCTACCACATGTCTTTGACTTATTCTCAGATAAAAAGGTTCGGGGCATAAAACTCTGAAGGATACTCTTAAGGCTGCTGCAGTGCCTGGCCTCTCAGAGAGCAGAGGCTGCTGCCCTTCCTTCCAACCAGGGGGCAGAGAGTGTAGCTCAGTTCCCACCAATACTGCCCCAACTAGCTGCGAAGCTTCGAAATAATTAAGCCTAGGAGCTGAGATAGAGACAAAGAACTGCTCTTTATTCTTCCCCAGTTCTAAATCCTGCATGTCCCCAAATCCCTGGCAGAATCGCATCCCATTTAGACATGACTTTGGCCCTGCTGTTTGCCCAACCTCAGCTCTCTGAGTCCAAGATGCACTCCCCACAGGCCACCTACGGCTTCCTCCCCAGCAACTGAGAGGACTCCCCTATTCACAGAAGCCCCCTCAGCCCATTTTCACCTTCCATCTTCCAGCCTGTCCTTTGAAATAAAAGTATTCCGTGCAATGGTACAAAATGAATTGTTTTTAAATGCTGATTTTATGCCCCTCCCAAAGGCACTCTTTTACTCTGTTTAATTTTTACATCAGGGCTTGGCGCCTATGGCTCAACAGGCTAAGGCGCCAGCCACCTACACCTGAGCTGGTGGGTTCGAATCCAGCCCCGGCCGCCAAACAACAATGATGGTTGCAACCAAAAAAAAAAAAAAAAATTTTTTTTTCACATCAGATTGGTGATAAACTCTAGGTTGGACTCATCAAAGGAAACTGATAATTACTAACTCTGTACATTTTATTTTGTTCATTATTTTGTTAACACCTGATTCTGAAAAACATGTCTCATGAATGGGGTGGAAGCCGGCATAAAAACTATTAGCAATAAGATATTTTTGCATAGAAATGAGTTTTTTACCTCCCAGGTCCAGGTTCTAAGGATTGGTTGGAGTAGCACACAGGGAGACCTCACAATTGCTGAAAACAGCAGAAAGCGTGTGCATCAGTTATCTGTTCCACATTTGTGGAGTATTTCATATGTACACAGACCTCAATTGAATTCAAATTTGTATAAGTAGTGGGTGTTGGTTATTTGGGGATGCCTCCCAATATCTTTAAACAACCTGCCCATCATCTGGTTTATGATGCTTGCTTTTAGAAGCAGGAATCACTTTTACTTAGCCATCCTTGTTGCTATGTTACAAGCAAGGGCCCAAGGAGGGTCTCACTCTGTTGTCCATGCTGGATTGCAGTGGTGTAATCATAGTTACTGTAACCTTGAACTCCTGAGTTCAAGGTTAAGTTCAACGTTACAGTAACTATGATTAACTCAACTCCTCCCACCTCAGCCTCCCAAGTATCTAGGACTACAAGTGTGCCAAAATTTACAAAAATTCCCCAGCTAATTTTTAAAATCCATTTCTGTAGACAGGGTCTTGCTATAATATATTGCCTAGGCTGATCTCCAACTCCTAGCTTCAATTAATCATCCCACCTCCACCTCACAAAGTGCTGGGATTACAGGTGTGAGTCACTGCAACAGCTTACCTGAGAGCTGAGTAGTACTTGACTGAGAAACTACAATGCAGTTGGTGCCCAGCGAATCCATTCTGCTGAGCACGGCAGCACATTATTCCAAATGGCATCCAAGCCTCAGACTCAGGGCACTGAGCACCATTTTCGTGCCTGGGGATGTATCCCTGGAACCAGATGTGTGAAGGAATCTGGCTACCGTTCTCGGTCTCTGTGCAATACAGGTCTGTTCCTCTGGCCCTTTCAGAGTTATCTAATATTGTTAAACAAACTCCTTTTCTGCTTAAATTGACTGGAATGAGTTGCTGATGTTTGTAACTGGGAACTCAGACTGTGGTAGCAGCTCTATATCAGCAAAAGTTCAAAGGAAATTTTCTGAGTTGTATGAGAAAAAAAAAAGATCCAGCAGGAGTATTGGTAGCTTCAGATATGGTTAAATATAGGGGCCAGGGCCAGCTGCATAATTTTCAGGGCTCAGCACATAAGGTGGACACGGGGTCCCTTTTCAAAAATGATTAAGAATTTCAAGATGACAATGTCAAAGCATTAAACCAAGCACCCATCCTTCTAAGCTCAGGCCCCTATGTGCCTGCACAGGTTGCATCCCACAAATCTTCCCTTGCCGGAAGCTCAAACAATGCCAACGGGAAGGACTCCAGTGTCTCTCTCTCTCTGCTTCATGGCTTAGCTTTTCTTTGGGGTGACTGTATTCTTAAGCAGTTTTCTCTACATGGTGGTCCCCTGTATCTCCAACCTTTACTAGCAACAGAAAGAAAGAGGATCTGTTCCTAACATTTAAACAAATATTCTCAGAATTTTGTCTGAGTGGTCAAGCCTGGATCACATACCCGGCATGGAAGGTGGAGTCATGCCAGTAGAGCACATGGCTTTAGAGTAGAGGAGGCAGAAATCAGTGAACCTGCCTAGCAAAAGGGAAAGTGGATAGTGGGCAGGCAAAAGCAATAGAGGCAACCACCGTACAAGGTGCACTGCTGTTAATATGCTTATAAATTAGTAAGAAATGTGACCTGGTGAGAAGATGTGACAGAGACAGTCAGTGTCCATCAACACATGCTCCACTCACTCTGGCCTCCCTTCAGTGAGGTTTGGACTCACTATACAAGTTCTGGACTGTGGGATCATCCTTCTCCTCCTGGAGGCCACATGTTCCAGTGTAAGTAGGAGAAAGTGCCTGACAGACATTATGTTATATCTAAGCAAGAAATAAATCTTTTATGGTAATAAATCATTGAGATTTCTGACTTTTCTTATTACTACAGCAAAGCATAACCTATTCTAATATAGTACACTTAAGACAGAGAACGTAAGACTTCTCTGACTCTTGGTAATCCCCAACACCACATGCTTAGAGCACATAGGAGCACTGTGGATGGGTATGGTTAGGAAATGCTGAATGATGGAGAAGGCTGAAACAAGGTCTTAAAATATAGGTAGGACTTTAACAAGCAGAGAAAGGGGTCATCCCAAGCAGAGATTTATCTGAATAGATGGTACTCCATGAATCTGTGGCCATTTTGGTTATTACCTTGAGTTTGATTCTTTCATTGATTTAACATGTTGTAAATTGCAGGTTCCTCTATGCCTCTGCTGGGATGCCCAGGGGCAAAGGAATGTGTGCAGATAACCTTTATGCTATTAGCCTTCCGGTGACTCACTCCAAAGAGCATGGGCCTCAGGTGGACTGGAGGAAAGCAGGTACCACTGGAAGCACTTCCATCGCAGGTCTGTGGAGAAACATTCTCAAAGGCAAGTCCAGAAGATGTGTGCCATAAAGCGTCTTGGAAAAATTCAGTTCCTGCTTCTGCAGACTGGCAGATTAATGGCTATGAGGAGTCCCACAGTGAAGAAACCTATTTAATTTGGTGTATTATCCTGACTGATTAGACCATGGTACCTCTTTTTCCATGAAACCATCAAAGGATTACTTATGGACACTGCTGCACTCTTGGTACTATTTTACACATTTGGCCCATCTGTTATACACAGCCTACATTGCAGATTTTATAATGTACAATGGTACGTTATAAAATGGTATAAATGTTAAGTACCCGGAGTTCAGACCTATCAACTACTACAAAGCCAGAGAGACACGTACAGTCAATACTCAGTTAAATTCCTGTTCATACTGAGCTAAATCTCAAAGAAAAGGAGAAGGAAACAGAGGAGGAGGAGATCTGTGTGTCCATTCGGAATGTTCTTTGTTGCAAGTAGTAAAACAATAAGACTAATTTATCTTACACAAATAGAAACCAATAGAAACCATGTTTTTCCCCTAACAAATCTTAAGATCTCAGGGATGGTGCTTCTGAATGTCTCTTGATCTCGCCCTTGTCACAATAGGGCTACCCAGGTTTCAGGCCTCACATTTGTATTCAAGGCATTCTGTTCCTTTAATCAGGAAAGTAAAAGCTTCCTCAACAGTCCTCAACAAACAATTCCTTCCATCTCACTGATCCTAACAATGCCACAGGGGAAAGGAGGCTGAGAAAGTCAGTCTGGTACATCTCAGGGCAGGTAAGGAAGGACGGGAGGAATAGATACTTGGTTAGTCAGCAGTGTCTACCACATTCTGTAACCAGAAAAACTCAGAATCTGCACCAAGGTCATTTATTATTTCTGTACATTAAGATCTAGCTGGATGCTGCCTTTATTTTATTTAACTTTTTATAGAAGTTAAAAAAAAAGTGGAGAAAGTAAACATACCCATGAAACAGCACCCAGTTTATGAAACAGGGCATTCCAAGTTCCGCTAGAAGATCTCTCACATTGTCCTCTAGAAGGTAGCCCCTCTCATTTATTCATAGCATAAATCAGTTTCTTCTTTTTTCTTGTTTTTTTTTTTTTTTTTTTTTTGTCCACTCGGCAGTTTTGAGTAATAGAGTTTAGCAGCTTGTCAGACGTGTGCCTCGTATCAGTAGAGCAATTTCCTCTCTTATGGTAAATATTAAAAGGAAGTGGTATGAAATGTGAAGGATGATGTGGGCTAGATCCTAAAACACCACAGGATCTGCCCTGGTTAGCACCACTGTCCTCAAGAAACAAATATGCCACATTCATTTGCACATCCACATTTGCTCTAACCATGTCTTCACAGGTGCTGGGGAAAATCATTAACTACTGTAAAAATAAATAAATTCCTGATGTCACTCAGCCTAGAGAACATTACAGAGTTGTCCATGCAAGAAGCAACTCAACTGCAAATCAGCTCTTACCTATACTTCTATTAGGGGCTCATATTAGGAAATTTTCATTTGTTTTCCCCATCCTGAAATCTTTCTCCATCAGCAGAATCTCAGGAGTCTCATTGTTTCCCAGTTTTCTCTGCTCTGGAAAGTAATTGCTCCTCTTTATCAAGTGCCTTCAAAGTTCCCCAGGTGAATTTTACTTAAGCCATGTAGACTATTTTTTACTTCACAGAGAACATACATTCTATTTAGGTTGGTGGAAAAGTAACTGCAGGTTTTGCATTGTTGAAATTTGCCAGTTGATATTGGAATACGTTCTTAAGGAGATGTGGTTATGTTAGCATCATTTGAATGCACATTTCTTACCTTTTTTTTTTTGCTAATGATTTATTACTTGTTGTTTATTTTACATATATTGTGGACTATGGAAATCAGGTTAGACAAAAAGCAAATTTGAATGATTTTCTTATTTGATTGCAAAACGGATTGTAAACCAGCAAAGACAATTCATAACATCAACAACACATTTGCCCCAGGAACTGCTAATGAATGTGTAGTGGTGGTTCAAGAAGTTGTGCCAAGGAAAGGACAGCCTTGAAGATGAGGAGGGTAGTGGCCAGCCACCAGAAGTTGACAACAATCAAATGAAAGCAATCATTGAAGCTGATCCTCTGACACTACATGAGAAGTTGCCCAATAACTCAATGTCTGACCATACAGTTGTTTGGCATTTGAAGCAAAGCGGAAAGGTGAAAAGTTCAATAAGTGGGTGTCTCATGAGCTGACTGAAAATCAGAGCAATTGTCTTTTTCAAGTGTTCTCTTCTCTTATTCTATGCAACAGCAAACAGTTTTCAGTGGGATTGTGACATGAGATAAAAAGTGAATTTTATATGACAACCGGTGAAAAACAGGTCAATGGTTGACCAAGAAGAACCTCCAACGCACTTTCCAAAGCCAAGATGGCACCAAAGAAAACGTCATGGTCTGCTGTTTAGTGGTCTGCTGCTGGACTGATCCACTGCAGCTTTCTGAGTCCTGGTGAAACCATCACATCTAAGAAGTGTGCTCAGCAAATGGATGAGACTTGCCAAAAACTACAATGCCTGCAGTTGGCATTGATCAACAGAAAGGGCTCAATTCTTCTCCATGACAACTCCCGACCAAACATGGCACAACCAACACTTCAAAAGTTGAACGCACTGGGGTATTAAGTTTTGCCTCATCCACCATATTCACCTGACCTCGCACCAACTGACTACCACTTTTTCAAGCATTTTGACAATTTTTTGTGGAGAAAATGCTTCTGCAACCAGCAGAATGCAGAAAATGATTTCCAAGAGCTCATCACATCTTAAAGCAAGGCTACTGGAAGTAACAAACTTATTTCTTGTTGGCAACAATGTGTTGATTGTAATGGTTCCTATTTTGAGGTAAATAAAGAGGTGGTTGAGACTAGTTATTATGATTTACATTTCATGGTCCAAGGAAGTGTATTAAGTGAATTAACACTTCATTTAATCTCACAGATGAAGAAAGAGCGCTTCAGAGAGGCTTATGACTTGCCTATGTTCTCATAGCCAGTAAGTGTTGAAGTGTTGGAACTAAGCTGTCTGATGTGGGATTGCACATTGGCCATGGTCAGCTGGTAGGAAACCTCATACAGGCCCCTCACCACACAAAGGCTGTGAAGTAGAAGAGGGTGCCTGTCAAAGCCAGGCAGTTAGGGGCCCTAGGGCCCTGGCAGACCTAGATGAATACTGAGAGGACAGGAGGACACTCAAGGGTCACCTGGGTCCAGGTTAGAATTCAAATAAGAGCAAATGTCCCCTGAAACCCATATCCATACCCCAACGCATAGAGCATCCTGAATGGGGGAAGGGCAGGATGGGACTCATTCTCATTGGGCTAGGAGGACTCAGCCACTGTCTTCCACCCCCATTCTGTTCAAGACTATCCTGGAGCCTTGAGCCCAGATTGAAGAGCTGGGTTTTGTCAAGGATTCTGGGGAGTTACAGGAAAAATACCAACTCTCAGCTGATCCCTCACCTCCCCAAGCATTCCAGCGCTCCACAGAGAAGGGCCTGTCCAGATTCCCACAGCCGGTTAAGATGCAGAGACCACCTACACCTGCGGCAAGTCCAGGTTGCACATTGAATGCACTGACCAGATGCGCTGATTATGGTCTCAGGTCGAGTCCTCTAAAGCAGACATTGAGATAAAGGTTGGTGTGAGGTGATTTATAAAGGAAGTGCTGCCAGGGAGATTGGTAAGAAAACAGAGGAAGTAAGACAGGGAAGAGGAGGAAGCCAAACAAGGATGTGATCTCAAACAGAGTCCTTTGGAAGCTTGTTCCAGCCTAATCCCACAAGGAGACCTGGAGTGAGTTATACCTCAGAGTTGTCTGGATTTGAGACAGCGGAGTTGGCATTTCATCTCTCCCCATCTGCACCTCTCAGTCATTGATTAAGGACCATTCCCTACATGAGTGGGCACATAAATTCTCAGGCACTGCTGGCTCTCTGTGCATGTGGGCAAAGTAGATTCTAATAGACTGAGGACAATCCTCCAGAAAAAAAAAATGCAGGTACTGGCTCCTGAAGGTGAACATCACAGTAAGAGAAGGGTCCTAAAATGGCACGAAATCTAAAATGTGGACAGAGCACACAACCAGGATTGAGATGCTACCTGCCATACCCCTCCTAAAATGCTGAAGTAAGTGACCCCAAAGTTCCACTGGGAATGTTCACTTGTGATCCTTCCAGCCAGTGACTCAGGAAGCACCAGGTGAGGGCAGGTAGTGACAATAAGATGCTGTGTATTTCTGACCTTATAATTACCTAACATTTTAAAAATTAATGTTTCATTATCTATGTATAGGACCTAATACAAAAATTAAATTCCCTTTTTTGAAGCAAACAAATTCAATAATAGTATTTATAAGAACTATATTAGCTTCTGAGTCTCTCCCAGGAACAGGGTTTGCACAAACTGTGCCCATGACATCTTTTGACACCTGCACTTAGTCACAGGCAACTACATACTGCCCTTGAGAGATGTATATCATGAGAGTCATTAAGGATTGGATCCTAGAAGAATAAGATTAATTGCTAATAATAAAATATATGAATACATTTTATAACATCTTTATTGAGGTATAATTCACATGCCATATAATTTCCCCATTTAAAGTGTACAACTCAATGGTTTTTAATATATTCTCAAAGTTTCACAACCATCACCACAATCAACTTTAGAAATATTTCCATCACTCCAAAAAGAAGCCCTGTACCCACTCACAATCATTCCTCATTTTACCTCAAAGCCCCAGCCCTAAGCAAAAAGGGCTAGTGGGCCATCTCTCTTGTTTCTGATTTCAGGAACCACCCAGAAATCCTTATGGGACAGTTAAGGGCTCCTAGCATGCTGGAAGACCTTTCCTCTGGAAAGCCCCCCATTCCCCTTATTTGCTTCAGAGAACCACAACTTTGGAATGACTTTCTGGTTGCTAGTTCAGTGACTGGAAAATCAACAGAAAGAAAGAAAGAGAAAGGCTGTATCAAACTAGTTACACTAATGAATCTGGCCCCATGTCCCAGTCTAAGAGAAATGTGGGCACATATTTGCACACCCTGCCATCCAGAGAGCAGCAGCCCATGAGGCAGGGGGTGGCCTGGTTTTCTTCCTGAACACAAAAGGGATATCAGGTCACTCCCTATGGAGGACCCGCATCCCAAATTCAGACTTGGGACAAACAGGATGTTCTTTACACAGGAAGCTGGCAGTACTGTGCAATACTTGAACCAAGTTATAAATTTTCATGAAAGCCTCCCTACCTTTTGGGAGAAGATAAAGGCCAGGGAGCATCTAAGTGCATTAGAAAATCTTTTAGAGGGTAGTGCCTGTGGCTCTAGGAGTAGGGAACTGGTCCCATATACTGGGTTCAAACCTGGCCCTGGCCAAAAACTACAAAAAAGAGAAAAGAAAATCCTTTAGAAATAAATTGACAATATCACTAAGGGGTTTATGTCTGGCCATTTTTTTTTTTAATTCTTCCAGCTGTGGCAAGGAGTCTAGAAAAACTCATCTATAAGACTCAAGGTTATGAAGTCAATTAAACATAATCACCTGTGTATAATTTTGCAGCATAAAAATCTTGGCTAGAGTGTGGCACTACCAAGTTAGATGGATGAAGTAAACACTTATTTGAAGAATTCTTCCACTGGAACATAAGAATAAGACAGGGAAAAGAATACATTTTCTGAACATCACATCGGCCCCATTAGGAGGGCTCTGTGATCACATTATTATGTGCTTTGTCTTCAAACAGAGTCTTCCCTGTCTTTTTCACCCATAAGCAGGAAAAGTCCTCTCCATGCTCATTATCAGGCTTGCGGAGCCCGTTCTCTCTGATGTGCCTCCCTCCCTCACTTTGGAGCTCCACTTCCTTGAGATCTGTCATTGTCACCTTTATTATAATGGTGCCTTACAATTCTACAGCTAGTGACACTCAGGGGAGGAGTATTCTGATGAGGAGGGTGGGGGTGCCGGGGAAATGTCTGCGATGGAAGTTTCCACAGAGGCTACACTGAAAACTTGCGGAGAGAATGGAGGACTGATGGGGAGATGGGCATTTTGCCATCCAGTGGCACTGCCCTGGTCTCATCTAAGAAAAATCCAGTGAGGCCTTTGAAAGCATTTGTGAAAAGAGATCTTGCAGTTGGGTTGCCACAGGCAGATATATTCTCTTCCCAGGTAAAGCAATTAAGAGTCTGGTACACACAGAGGCAGTTGAATAAACAGGTAGAGGTGACACATTTTCTTTGTATCACGCGAGGGCAAAAGGAACTTAAAACACCCATGAGAGGACAGAATTCTGGCTGGTTTCCTTGTCTGATATTGAGTAAAGCCTCTAACTCAATATTAAGACAGTTAACCAGGCCAAGCAAATATGATGGGCTTCTTTCATCTTTCTAAGAAAGACTATGTCTCTGTGGATGCTACCCAACTAGAAAAAGCCTAAGATTGGTGAGTACAACTCACCCACATTTGGGAGTAGAATTGGCTCAGAATATCATTAAAAAAGCAACCAGAAGTGCAAAAGCAGTATTTTTTGAAGCACAGCTGAAGGATGGTCAAACGGGGATCAATAAACCAGAAAAGGTTTAATCCTTCCAGTTCATCTGCTTTGGCCAATACCACTGAATTTAATCAAGTTTGTGTGCAGATGTGATTTGTGCGACAGTGTATGACGTTCTAGAGAGGAATAAAAGTCATGTCTGTCAATCTATCTATCATCTATCTATTTTTAATATATTTCTAAGACTGAAAAAACTATCAAGACAAAAATAGATTTAAAATGTATACAACAGCATGATGTGTTGCAAAAGACAGATTTTAAAAATTGTTAAGGCCTGCTCAGTTATTTTTTAAGGGTACAATTACAAAAACTCTGCAATTTTAGTAGTGGCTGGGTGCAATGCTATATGAAAATCATGCACAAGTGGCTCTGCCATTTTGAGAAGAACTAGAGAAAAAAATAAAGAGCTACAGGAAAGGAAGAAAATGTACACATTGATGCATATAAAATATAGGCTCAGTAAAGTAAAAAGAGACAGACAGGCTAGTCCAGATAGAGAGATGCTGCAGCAGGAAAGATAGAGAGATGCTTCTGCTAATAAGGCTAGTAAAGGCCAAGTTAATTGGAAAACTCAGAGACTCAATCATTTGCAAGAGGAAATAGGTTTGGGCAGTGAAATATGACATCTTGCTCACAGTAATCCAAGGGCAGTCTCCATGGTGGTGGGTGATTCTGGGAGAGACCCTAGAGCAAAAGCAAAATCATAATGAAGGTAAAAGTTTTGAACATCCTCTAGAATAAATTCCAAATAGCTTAAAGATATAAGTATTAATTTATATAAAAATTAAAATCAGAAGGATTATTAGAAAATATGGCATTCTTCTTCTATAACTTGGAATGGAGAAAAGCATTTCTAACTATGATTCAGTATGTAAATGAGACAAAAGAAAATAATTTGCCTACATAAAAGAGAACCTCTTGAATTGGCCAAAGAAAATGGAAAAGAAAGATGAGGAGAAGGCGGAGGAGAAAGACAAGGAGAAGACAAAAAACATTAAACACCATAAACAAAGATAAAGACCAAACTGGAAAAATAGTCATATCAAAAATAAAGACTGAATCTTCCTACTATAGAGATTTTATGGAAATTGAAGAGCCAACAGGCAAAATATATGACCATCAGTTGACAGAAATGAAAAGAAAAATACTCGGATATATAAAAATATGCTCAACTTCATCAAAAAGAGATAAACAAATTCAAATTACACCAAGTTACCATTATAAAATTCCAAAAGTTTGATGACATACTATTTTTTTTCTGTTTTTGGCCAGGGCCGGGTTTGAACCCACCACCTCTGGTACATGGGGCCAGTGCTCTACTCCTTTGAGCCACAGGCACCACCCTGATGACACACTATTATATTGGGTTCTCCCAAATAGTTTAGCGTAAGTAGTTTATTTGAGAGGTGAGTTCAGGAAACACCAGTAGGGAAGTGAGGAAGAGAGAGAAAGCAGTCCAGGCAAGATGTGTAGTCCAGCCAGTTACCACAGTGGGGACCTGGAGCTCAGATGGGGAACTGTGAGGCAGAGTCGAACACAACTTCAGAGCTTCCCTGTATGCAGGTGGGAAAACAGGGACATCAATCCCTCAGCCCGCTATTCATCACTGGTTCATTGCTGCTTATGAAGATTAACTCTCAGGCATTCCTGCCAAATCCATCCCTTCACTCACACACAGGAGCATACTTGGCTATAGTATAGAGAAGAATGACTAGAGGGTGTGGGTGGGCACAGCTGTATTTTCCATATACTCTCCAGTAACGAAACTGCCAGATATTCTCAGTGAGAATGGAAATTGTGACAACACCTACGATAATTGGGAGACCTATTATATACTAGGAATTTGACAATATCGTACTGATTCCTCTCTCTTGGTGCCTACATCCTTTGATGCAGCAGTCTCATTTCTAGGAACTGATCTTGCAATTAAGATTTGCACATGTAGGGTAGCACCTGTAGCTCAATGGGTAGGGCACCGGCCACATACACCGAGGGTGGCAGGTTTGAACCCAGCCTGGACCTGCTAAACAACAATGACAACTGCAACAAAAGGCATCTGGGCATTGTGGCAGGTGCCTGTAGTCCCAGCTACTTGGGAGGCTGAGGCAAGAGAATCGCTTCAGGCCAAGAGTTTGAGATTGCTGTGAACTGTGATGCCACAGCACTCTATCGAGGGTAACAGATTGAGACTCTGTCTCAAAAAAACAAACAAACAAACAAGATTTGCACATGTAGTCAATGACACAGGCACAAAATTATTACACAGCACTATTTGTAATGACAGATATTTGGAAACAACTTAATGTCCATCAATGAAAAGGGGCTAGTTAAATAAATTAAGGTACCATAGAATGCCACGCAGCACTCTGGATACTAATGTAGCAAGGTTTCCAAGATATGTTAAGTGACAAAAATAAAGTGCAAGAAAATTTTACTAATTTTTGTATTAAAAAGGAGAGGAAAAGTAACACAAACTCGTATTTGTTGCAGAGAAATTGATAGGCTACAGAAGAATTTAATAACAGCATTAATATGAGAGCAGTGGTGGTGGGAACTGGTGGACAGGGTGAAATACATGTAAATTTATGAACATAACACTGGGAAAGTTTTCAAAAGGATCAGATTAACCACTTCATGGACCAGGTAACTTGTAGTCTTTCCGAAAACCTGTATCTGAGCATGTAGAGTGGGTTAGAAATTTACTTTTATGAAAAAAATGGACAGTTCAATTGAAGATCTTGGGAATTTTATTTCAAGTGGTTGGAGACAGATATAACTTAATAATTTTACTACAGAAATATATACATACATACAACAAAAAAAGAAAGGGAAAGTCTACATAAATTCAATCAAGTCAAGCTAATGAGTCTTCCTGGTGTTCCAGTGCAAGAGAAGTGTACACAAACACACACACACCCCTATGTGAATGCACTGTTTAATTCAAAGATTTAGAAATGCTGATAGAGATCTTGTGGCATGCAATTCTGGGACACTTTTTCATTCTACTTCATATATTTCTAATTTGTTTGAATGTTTTACATGGTGCATGAATTATTTTGCAATTTGAAAAAATAGTAGAGAAATAATAACTAAATACAAACTGGGAAGACAGACAACAGTAGAAAACAAGACAGTAGAAAAAATAAGTGTTCAGTTGCAAGGAACAGAAAATGATTCTGGATGATTAAAATAGAAAAGGCATTTATTGAAAAAATAATGAATAGTTCACATAATCAACAGGAAGGTAGAAGCAGAGGGCTTGAAAAAACCCCAGAAACCTAAGAAGGTTAGGTAGTAATGATCACAAAACACCTGAGGAGGACGCTGTTTCCACTGTGCCCACTGGCTCTGGCTACCTGTGCCTCCTTTAGGAGAACAGGATGTCAGACCAGAAGTTTTAACTGAAGCACCAAGATATAGCAGCTTTTAGATGTCAGAGTGAGATACGTGTAATGCAGGTTACCAAGCAGAAACGTCAAAGCAAATGACCTAGAACTGGGCACAGTAAGGACATTAAAGAGATGAGGAACACAGACTGGGGGAAGATCTTTGAAGAGGACTTTGGAAGGGCTACTGTGGAGCCCCACCATGCCCAAGGGAGAGGCAGCTAGAGGGTTCCGGTAGAGGAGCTGCCAGTGAACCCACAAACATGCCCACAACAGAGCCACCTTTAAACACTGACTGGGCCCAGCCAGCAAAAGCCAGTTCATGACAATAACAAGTCTGTTAAGAAATGTTGCATTCCTCTTATCTTCCTCATGGCCACAACCCCAAAGGGTCAGAAATAGCAGCTAGCCAGTGAAGATGTGAGAGTGAGAGGAAGAAGTCAACTCAAGCTTTTTTGCAGCCCTAGCTAAGAGAGGAAGGAGAATTTTTGTCTTTGAAGATGAAAGTTGCGGCTTAATAAACTGAGGCTCTGTTTTGCAACTTAGTAACCATAAGACTTTGTTACCCAACAAAGGTGGTGAAAGTCATGGGTTTTCAGAAACATCCTCGTGGAGCAGGCTTAACCTAGTGTACAAAATATAAAGTTGCTTTTAAGATACACACCCAATTCTGGTAAAGTGGCAGTCAAGTAGAAAGAGGGCATTATGGCTACTGTCACTGAAATAATTAAATCTGCCTCCTTCATGACATCTGCCCCGTCAAAACACCAAACAGAAGTCTCTGATTGGCTGAGCTAGGACCTCATGTTCCAGCTTCCACAGCCCATGTTCCCACAATACTCTACCTGAGGGATTGCCAATCTTAGGAAGAGGGTTCAGAAGGTGTTCGGGCAAAAACTCACATGTGTGCACTCTAACGCTAATGCGAGGCTCTGCATTGACTTCCTCCAAGTACTGTACCCTGTGTACCCGCTAAGTGTTATGGGGGGGGGGAGTGAAAAGAGGATTTCAAGAAGAGTAACGTAGATCCTGCTCTCAACAAGGCAGTCCCAGGGTACTATAGCAACTACAACGTAAAAGTATCGCACTTTTTTCTGTAACCTATGGCTTTAAAAGTTTTCATGTCATTTAATTTGCTTTTAACCATAGTGCAGTGAGATAACTCTCCAGTGTCCAATGTGGTGCCTAGCACATGGCAGGTATTCAGTACATGTTTGTTGAATGAATTAATGAGTAAAGAAATGAATAAGGAAGAATTAAATCCAGCAGTTACACTACAGGCTTTGCTGCTGGTCAGCCTAGTTCAGCACTGCCCAGTGGAATTTACTGTGATGATGGAGCTACTCTTTGTGCCATGCAATATAGCAGCCACACACAGCTGCTGAGTGCTTAAAATGAAGAATTTAATTTAAGTTGATTTAAATGTAAATAGCCACATGTGGCTAATGGCTTTTGGACAGCAGAAGTCTAAAGTTCAAATTCCACCCGTTTATTTAGCTTATAACCTGTATAAGCTAAATCTTGATTTCCAAAGTGTCAAATGCAGAAATTAAGTTTCCCTGTACTGTACTAGTCGTGAAGGCTAAGAAAAGGTCTTACGTGAAGAGTGAAGTTCACTGGGTTGTGAAGGTCAAAGCTTGGGACCTGGCAGCAGCTCAAGAAATGAGGGTCATTATCTGGATTGTTGTGACTCAGTACCACTGCTGTTACTGCTACTGCAGAGGACATTACTGCAGGTGATGCCAAGACTCGGAGAAGTTAAAGAGCCTGTTCAGGTCACACAGCGAGTGCAAGGCAGAATGGTATTTGCATCTACTGTA
Organism: Arctocebus calabarensis; assembly: GCA_963573935.1. Classification (NCBI taxonomy): domain Eukaryota; kingdom Metazoa; phylum Chordata; class Mammalia; order Primates; family Lorisidae; genus Arctocebus; species Arctocebus calabarensis. Next base: position 19,477 of record CAUYON010092977.1, read on the forward strand.
TTCATCACAGTAGTGGCTTTCTACCTACCAAGTTAAGCAAGGGTTCCAAGCAGTGTCTGCGCACTGAAGAATGGGGTTTCTACCTATCTTAAACAGTATTCAAATTCATGCAGATTCCACTGGGACTGTTAAAACACAACTTTGTTTAAAATCAATACTAAAATTTTATCTTTTTGCCATAAATAGATACACAATGAGCAGATACTAAATGTACAACTATTATTAAGTGAGGTATCTCAGAATCTTTTGACATTGAAGAGGTACCCTTATCCTCTTTGTTAACACTTCCTTATTAAACAGTATTAAAGAAAGCAAAAGAGTTAAATATGAAGAGAAAATGATGATTCAAGCGACTCCATAAACCAATACATGTTCTAGGTTTATTTGCTGGGAATATGAATGGTGGTTTTTACAAAAAGGTGGTTTATTCAAAGGTAGTTAACAGAAAAGATCAAGGTGTAATTCCCTAAAGGTTTCTGCAATGACCAGGAACTGTAAAAAATTAAGCTCCAAGTTCAGTTCTAAAAAACAAATCACACAAATTCAAAATGGGTGAACCAATGCTTTAAAGCATATTATGGAAAAGATTTGACAGTTTAAGATCAGTGGTCCTGAGTGGTGTGACCATAACAATGAAAGTGTATGAGGATCCATTGGCATAAGGAAATAAAATAGTATAACACCTATATTTGCATTTATTTATTTATTTAGACAGAGTCTCACTTATCACTCTTGGTGAGTGATGTGGTGTCATAACTCACAGCAACTTCAAACTCCTGGGCTCAAGTGATTCTCTCACCTCAGCCTCCTGAGTAGCTGGGACGACAGGCACCTGCCACAATGCCCAGCTATTTCTCCTATATTTGCTTTTTGCCTTAAAAAAGAAACTCAAGCTTCATTGATATTTAAGAGGTGTACTGATGTCAGTACATGTTAATAATTTAAATAAACACATTCCAAGAGTGTGTGTGTGTGTATATATATATTTATATATATATAATTATTTTACTATTAAGACTTGCACAATTAAAAATCTTTAGAAATTTTTGTTTTGGAAGACAAAAATCAAGCTCAGGATAAACTTGTAGAATAAAGTGATTATTAAAAACAAGCCCCAAATTGAATGGTTTATCAGTTAGCTTTTCCTATGTAACAAAACCCATTCCAAAATTAATTGGCTTATAACCACCACCATTTTTTTTTATTGTTCAGAACCTATATAATGTCACTTGTACTGATGATTTAACTAAGTCATATGAGAAAAGGTTGAAGGAACTAGGATAGGACTGCTATGAAAGGAGCATTAATAGAGGACAGGAATGTGTTTTAGACATTTACTATCTCGATTTCTTACAGCTTAGTTTCTCATACAATTTACAGTGGAAGAAAAAATATTTTGAATGGATGATGCCTTGATATAGTATAAATTAAAGCACTTCCTTCTTTTCCCAAATGAATTTTATAATTATAGAACTATATGATTTCAGAGAGTTTCATTTGGTAGAATAATAGTCAGCTGCCCTGAAAATTATTGGAAAATCTCAGAGAAGATGTATATATTTTATATTTGCTAACTTTCCTTATTTTTATCAAAGAATTGGCTATTTCTCTTCTTTTTAAAAGAAAACCAATATGATCTTTATTTTCTTTTTCCCCTAATTCAAATTCTAGAATTGCAAATTCAAAGCATGAGCAGATCTGAAAATGAATGATGAAGAAAAAGCTTTAGTATAAACAAAAGAAAGATGGAGTAAAACGCATGTCCTTCACTAAGTGAGAAATGGTGTGACAAACATGTGGTACCTCCACAAGGAATGGTGGTGACTCAGAGCATTGTTTATCCACCTAAAGCGAGTATGCAAAATAAAATATATTTTTCAAAAAAATGCATGCAAATACATTGTCCCTTCTGGGCACAGTTGGTATAGGTTTTTTGGTAATTTCATAATCTACTCCTAAAACTAAAATTTCTACAAAGTTATACTAAAATGCTGTTAAAATCCATGCATTGTTTAAGAAATTAATTTGTTGTATTTTAAGATTTAACGTTAAATTTAAGATCATACAACAAAATAAATTTTAACCAATGACATTGATAATTTGATGAGGATAAAAGTTATATTTTTTTGTTTTTAACAAACAAAAAATCAGGACTGGAATCCAAACAAAATGTCCATTATTTTCAGCAGCATTACTGGAAGAAAAATCAGAAATGACTATATCTTTAAGAATTTTTTAGCCAGGAAGTTTAAAAAAAATTCAATCTGTATATTCCTCCACTTTTTAGGCCCGAAGTTATTTTTTTTACGGACTGGCACATAATAGAATGGAAAATGGACATTTGCTTCTGGCACTGTGACCTCCTCCAGGTCTCCGCCTGCTACCCCGATACAATATATTTCTGGCACACACTTGTGATATAATCAGCAACCACTTTCCATAAACACTCAACTTGATAGCAGGTGAGAATAAAAAAATAAAGAAATCTCTCTTCTACATTGATGAAGATTGCCACACTGCAAACACAGTGCTTTCTTTTACAAGACAGTTGTTTAAAATTATTAATTCAGTTAGGTACCTGCTCCACACTGTTCTTTTTCTTCTATCCATGCATGACACACATCTCATTTTTGTTCTAAAATCAATAAAGCTCTTAAATATTACAAACTATAATTTTTAAAATAAATCTATAGATTATCTATATGTGTTCCAACTAAGACACAGCATAAAACCTCAGTATGTTTAAAACTGCCAGACTTTCCAATACACACTCATACACATGCACACTCCATGCAACTCCACACTTACCCACTCATGACTAAACCATTCATGATGGGCTGGTGGGGGTAGAAAGAAAAGGACTGGGAGGATTTTTTTTTTAAATAGGTAGATTTACCAGACAGGAGACATTTTGTTCTTTATTTTGTTTTACTTTGTGTGGGGGGAATCATAATTGTATTTAGACTTTATATGGCATGGGTTACTCAGTTCACAGCAGAAGCACCTGCAGCAAATTAATTTGTTGTAGCACATTAATTATCTCATAGCTTCTATTTAGGCTGCAGCTGTTGCTATTATGTTAATAATATTTTTTATTACCACTGTATACAACAGGTTATGGCAATAATAGAAATATCTTTTTTTTTTTACTTTCCCCCCTGTCGTTTCCATTTTTCTATGTCAGAACAGGAGACTGAAAGAAATTTAGGCAAATTAAGCCCCAAAGCGCACTATAATTTTCTATTTCTGAACTGATTTGTAAGAGAATGGGTAAGTGAAATTAGCAGAGAATCACCCCACACAAAGATGGCGCGTGCAGAATTTGTGAAAGCGAAAAAGAAGACGAAGGAGAAGCAAAGAGGGACGGAATACTGCAGTGCTGGGGTGGTGAGTGTTTGGATGGGGGCGGGGAAAATGCTGCAGTTTTCATGAAATAATAAGGTGGGGGAAAAAAGGCATACAAAGAGTAGGTTTTTCATTGTTTGTAAAATATAAACACAGATGAATTCTGTCTTTGGTTTGTTCATGCTTTTCACTCTGCACAGCAGGGATGTTCTTAAGAAGTTGCCCTCTGCGAAATTTCACTAAATGGGAACCGTGGACCCTGCATGATGGGATTATAATCACACCAGCCACTCCTTTTACATAATTTTTTGTTTAAGATCCAGTAAGACTCCCTGTTTTTAATATATATAAAGCAATAGACATGTATATGTCGATAAACTGAGGGTTTGCGTCCCTATAGCCTAATGTAATCTAAAACAGAAACCCTGGTGATATCACATCTACAAATCTCAATGGATTCAAAAACAATATGAAAATTTTTAGCTGACAAGAACATGTCTGCTGCCTGCAGTTCCTGCAATAGCTCCCCATGTTGCCTACTAACCAAAAGATCAAAAATTATCGATTTCATGGCGCTGCGAGGTCTGGAAAGAAAAGCTACTTTAAAATTTGCATTGTTTAAGAAATGATTTAAAAGAAAAGAATCATTTTTTTTTCTGAACACTTTGAAATGTGAAAATAGTTTGTTTTAATCTTATCCATGATTTGCTATAATTCTATTATTTTTAGCAGCTGGAGTCCAGAAATGATTTTTTTCGATGAATTTAGGATTTTGCCGCAGTATACATCTGCAGTCCCAGAATCCTCCGGTAAGTTAATCCTTCTTGCAATGGGAAACGCCTTTAACCTTCTTGTGAATGAAATGAAATATCTGCAACCATTTTGAAATTTTTAATAAAAGGGTGTGTGTGTGTGTGTGCGCGCGCATGTGTATGTTGGGGGAATGTGTTTTGAACTATGATTTCTTAGCAATGCAGCGGTATTTGTCTCACTTCTAGAAACACTGGAAAACATATACCTTTACATTCTTTGAATATCATGGATGATATCTCCATTGCTTCTCCACAATTTCTATGGTAGCCATTACAATGTACTTGCTTGGTATGGGAAACCAATGAAGGCCTTGAGAGCAGACGTTAACTCCAAGCAAGAAGGGTGTTCCAGGAATAACTGAAACCACCAGGCCACCGCAACCACCATGGCCATTCTTCTCACCAGCTTCACTGCCCCTCCCTTGCTCTGCAGTGCACATCGGCTGCAAGCTTTCCACGGTGGCTGTCCGCTGAACTTGCCCAGTGGGTTCCTAGATTACTTCTGTGTGTGAGAATAGCCAATGTAGTCTGACAAGAGGTATTTACAACTACTTAGCCTGTTCAGCTGGAAAGAAATCAAAAGATAACACTGAACCCTGAGATGATGTATTGCAAATCAAAAAAGTCCCAATCTATAAATAGCCCACTCCATGAACTGCTAAATGAAAAACTCATCCTGATTATTGTCCAGTGTTTTCATGTTGTCATAAAGATTTTTAACAGGCCATCTTATAGCGTGGGGATTGTTTTTAAATGTGTGGAATATTATTTTCACCTGTCTGCTGGGAGGGCTTCTTCTCAAGGGAATTTGGATGTAGCATCCGAAGGAGACCACACCCTAGTTTCACAGCTTGTTTTCTTCTGCTTATTTTTAAGTAGGATTAACAGTTATAATTTTACATTAATTTAAGGGACCTAATCAAAAGGAGCCAGTCATCCGTTTCTGTTTCTGGAAAGGAAGCTCATTGTCTTAGGTGCTCAATGAATGTTTAATTAATAGATTGGATAGAGTTAAGTATCTAAAAGTGAACAGATCTTTCAATCCTGGCTTGATTAACGCTTCTGTCTGAAATGGAAAAACAATCTGGACATATGTTATTTTGCTCAATGGTTCAAAAGCATGCATTTAAGGAAAAGGAAGCTTTAGGTTCAGGTTCTGTGTGGTCACTGATGATATGCCAATGGTCTAATATCATGACAAGAAATATCTTCTCTATTAAACTAGCTGGAGACACTTTGAAGCCTAAAATTTAAAACATTTTGTCTGTTGCTGTTTCACAAAATTAATTTATGTCTAATTCACAACGGGGCTGGCCGTTGAAAGAAAAGGCATAATAAAGATAACCTACTGTTTTTATAAAATGTATTGTCCAAGGTCAATTTTAAAAAATTATTTTCATAAAATTACTTGTTTCACCAACTCATCAGGTATTTTGATATTGTACTTCTCTTTGATTTAATGATATGTTTGTCTTCGTTTCATAAGTTATTCATCCCATATTTTTGGTGAGACAATTGGAACAATATTTGCTTTCTACAAGATGCAAGTAAAATTTTGAGCAATATGTTAAACTAACTTGTTTTAATAAGTTTTACCCCATAATTCTTCAGTACACTTATATTTGATGGGAAAAACAGCATGCTATATTGTTGGAAATTTTATATTTTCTTTAATAACATGTTTGCCTAAAGTATCAAGAGATTACCAAACAGTAATTTTAAATTTAGATTAAAGTACCTAAATTATAGAAAAATGCTTCAATTATTTTGGTACCTATTAGAGAAATACAAATATAAAGGTGTTTTTAATTTTTAGATCTTCCATTGGTGCAGATTTTTTAAGCCGTTTTAATAGTGTGCCTTATTAAGCAAAAATAAACTGAACATAGAACAAGCAAACATTTGTTTTTTAGAAAATTCCTCTAATTGTGGTTTGTCATCTTATTTTGAATGTATGACTTAAATCAAGTGGGTATTTTTTAACTCTGTATATGACAATTAAAATTGTGGATTGGCACCTGAAAATGCCATTTATACTTGTGAGTTTGTATTAGAAACATTGCTTTGATAAAATATCTTTTTGTGTTCAATCCATTTGAATTACGATCAGCTGACGTTAACTACAACCAACAACTACACTTAATTCTACATAATTACATAAGAAAGATACAAATGAGAGAGTCATTCTAAGACAATGGATCTCACTTCATATCTTCTTAATGCGTGGACTTTTTCCCATTGCAGTGGCCCACATGTGCCATGGTGATACACAGCAGTTGACATTACCACTGTATATAGTAAAATATCTTTAAAACAGAAAAATGAAAATTATTTAAATATTGTGTTGGCCCTGAAAAAGTTATGCCTATAACTACATATCCTACTGAGGGAATTAATAAGTAGGCTTCCTGCTTATACCTATGTCTGAAGACCTATTGTTTGCATGCATTAATTATAGTCCTGTGATAAAAGCACTGAGATAACTTTCATTGCTGTTTTTTGTACTCCATTGTTTTGGAGGAAAAATAAGCACAAAACAATACACTAGAGAAAGTGAATCGATCATAATTTTGTCAGCTTTGACAGATGCCAATCTTGCTATATCACAATAGAAACATTTCAAGGGAAATGAAGACCCCAACCTATTGATACAAATAAGAAAATGTTTTTGGAGAACAGAACGTCAGTTTAAAAAATGAAAGGCTGCCTAATCAATAATTCTTTCTATTAACATGCTTGTATTTCTTAAATTAGTACCACCATAGAAATGCAGTTTCTCCAAAGAAAAAATCCCCACAAATAAATCTATTGTTACCTATTGACAAGTGTAACCAGATAAAAATAGAATCTATAAGAATTAACCTAATTGACAGTGCTCTGGAGCTAATCCATTTCCATTAGTTGCTTGTTCACAGTAGATACTCATAAGGACTTGTTGAATTGCGGGCTAGGAGCCCGTTCCACCAAGAGTTCACACAGCCCTCGGGAGTGGGGATCGAAAACGGCTCGGCCTGGTTGTTCAGGACTGGATACAGGGTGAGCAGCCGACCGGGAGGGGGAATCCCCCAAGCCGGACAGTAGGGGACTTTAGAGGTGCTGTGAAACTGGGATGCGGGCCAGATCCAGCAGAGTATGAGGCACAGCCGCAACGTCGGCACAGCCTGCAACCCGCGCCCCGCGGGGAGTCCGCAGACCGACCGCGGCGCAGCGGCAGCCCTGGAGCTCCCGGAGCAGGACTGGCCCTGACCTTAGAGCCCCCACCGCCGGAACCCGGGTCCCAAACTTCCGCATCCCAGGATCTGTTCCATCCGCCCCGAGAATCCCTGAGGTGCGGGGCCACCGTGCCACCTTCCGCGGGCAGCCAAGAATTGCGCAGCGAGCCCCGCGTCTGCTCTCAGGGTTCGGGGTACGCGCGAGGCGGGAGCGTCGGGTTTGGGACAGAAGAGGATCCCGAGGCTGCCCTCCGCCCACCCCGGCCGGCGAGGGCCTGACTTCCCTGTGCCCACACCATGGCACTCTCACAGGATGCCCACCACTTCCGCGCGGCCCGCAGCCATTAGCCTCCACCTTGGGAGCATCCAAGGGGTGCGAAGATACCCCGCCCCGACTCGAGGCGGTCAGACGGCAGCGGACTGCCGAGCGGCACACGGACTACTTGCCGCTGCCCGCCCGCGCCCCGCCCCTTGTCCTCGCGCGGCAGAACGCTCCGCGCTGCGCCGGCGGCGGCAGGATACAGCGGCTTCAGTGCGACTTATAAGAGCTCCTTGTCCGGCGCCATTTTAAGCCTCTCGGTCTGTGGCAGCCGCGTTAACCCGGTCCCGGGAGCAGAGAGCGAGGGGAGGCGGAGACGGAGCAAGGTCCGAGGAGTAGGTCCAGTCCCTGCCGAGCCGCCACTGCAGGCCGAGGACGGCTGGGCCCCCGCGGCGGGAGGAGCCCGTTCCCCTGAGGTGCTTGAGCGTTCCTTTCCTTACCCTTCCGGGGCTGCTCCCGCTCCCACTCGGAGCCAAACTTCGTCGCTGGCGCGCAGTCCCGGCGGCGGGCAGGGAACCCGGCCCGGCGCAGCCTGGAGGCCTGGAGTGGCGAACTGGGGGCTCAGAAGAACGACTGGGGCGGGCCGCGCCTCGGGCGCGGAGGGCGGCGGCCGGACCCGGGTTCCGCTCTCACTGCCCCTCTGAGGCCCCCGAGGGCGCCGCTTGCGGGGAGGGGGTGCCGCGGGGGCGCGTCCAGGAGCCCGGATGGTCAGCAGGGTGGGGGTGGGAGCTGTGGTTTCCGTCCGGGGCTTCTGCGGTGGCCGAGTTTGGGGGAGGGACCCTGGGCCTCGGGATGCGCTGGGGTGGGGGGCGGGGTGGGGACTGGGGGCTCCGCCTTCCCAGCCCCAGCAGCGAGTTGGGGTTCGCGCGCTGAGGCGGGGATGCCACCCTGGGTCCCGTTTGCCTTGGGGACAGGGCCAGTGGTCTTTCTCTCCAGATTTCCTCTTTACCTTCTTGAGGAGAATAAGAGAAGTGTTAGTATATGTGTTTTAAATCCTCTACCTATGTGAGTTTGAATCGAAGCAACTTTAAACCTTAGAGTAAGAACTCTTAGGGCAGCAGGAGCGATGCGTCAGTAGGGTGTGCACATATAAAAATCCACGTCTTGCACCTTTATCTTCTCATACTGTGCAGGTGAGTGAAAGCAATGTGTAATGTACTCGGAGTTTTTAGGGTTTATGGCAGTCAGTATGAGACCCTAGTGAATTTAGGGACAGGGAGAGGCGAGGGTGACTTGCTTAATGCTTATCTAGTGAACCACGGGATTCAGCCTCTCTTAACTGCTTAAATAATACTGGTAGGAGAAATTATTTATTCAAATGAGGTGGCAACTAAACCTCATTTTTGGAGCAAGTTTTCCCTTCAGCCGAGTGGATTTTTCCCTCGCTACGAAATCGGCCGAAAGAAATTCTGGTGGTGCAACTTTTCAGTGTTTTGTCTGCGGAGAGGACTTTGAACCTACACTTTGAAAGTTCCTTTCCACAGCTCGCCTCTGAGCCTGCCGGGTTTTGGCACTTGGTTGTAGTTGTAGTTGTTTCCTTCATTTTCAGTTACCCTTTGGTGGGAGCATTGTCTCATACTTTGTATCTTCCAGACATCTGTGATCTACCCCCCTCTCCCGCCCCCAGTTTGTGAGTGGTGAATGAAGAGCGACTGGGCTGCTTGCTGGTATGCAGAGGTCGGCAAAAGGAAATCAAGGAGTGGTTTTAGTGAAGTAAGAGCTTTGTATTGTGAATAATGGTGGCTTAGACTAGACATCAACTTGAAGAAATGACAGCTTTTCCTTTGATAAAGTCTAGGCTGATGTTTTTCAGATTGCTAAGTTGTAAAGTATTTTGTCTGGAATTTAAAAAGCCATTTCATTATTTACTTGTCACTTGGTGAACATTTAATACCTTCTTATGTCTTTGTGCTATGCCTGTTTTCATCCTGAGAAATACTAAATTTAGCCTGAAGTGTTATGCTGGTGTTTACATAAATTACTACTTTGACGACTTTTTGATTGAACTGAGACTGCTGCTGCATGTATTTTACTCTAAAATTTAAATCCTGAAAATCTATTAATTAAATTTGAAAACTACCTGTAAGGTTTATTGGAGGTTGTTCGTTCACACTAGACAAAATTTGATTAATTTGCACCCAGTATTTATTACTTGGACCTAATCTTTGTTTTGAAGGCCATGTGCAAGGACAAGGCCCTGAAACGATTGCAATAGTAACTTGAAAAACTTGCAGAAGTCTATTCTATAGGATTAAAGGAATGCGGAGACTATTCAAGTTTGAAGTCCTGTGGGCGTTGGGGGAGGGACTGGGCTAGAAAGCTTAGTATATAGCACGTAACATAGAGTCCTGCACTTCATAGTCTCCCAGAAACCAGAACTATCATTTAAAACAGTTTTCCAGAAATACCAACTTTTAAGAAATAAGGTGGCTGGTAGAAATATAAAGCTTTTAAGGGTGTTTATATATAAAGAAGTACTGAAGAGGTTTTTGTTTTTTAACTGTCATCTTATTACTTTCTGAACCAAGATTACTATGTAGAAAAACATATTCCAGCATTAAAGTTTATCAACGTGAACTGAGCTTCCTGCTGTTTTTAGTGATGACTGGAATGCAAATTATCATAAATGGAGATCTATGTGCTTATTTTCATAACTCCATTACCACCACCAAGATGATGGAAAACAAAGTGGCAAGTTTCTTCTTTCAGGGTACTTTGAAATACTGTGCTTAGAAAAACTGTTTGCATTTATCCTTTTTTAGGGTGCAGTGGGTAGAGTCTTGTGTTAAGTTTTCTTGAAACTAGGGCATAGAGAATTCAGAACTTTGAATATCATTCCTTTATAGTTATAAATGTAGCAGTGATATTAGAACTCCTGAAGTGTACTATATAAGTAGATTGAGCCAAAAGAAACTTTAGTGTTAATGAAATGAAATAATACTGTCCATTTATAAATAAGATTTTTTTCTTTTTTTGTGGGCTGCTAGCTACTAATAATTGTAGATGAGTAGGTGGGTAAGTTTTAAGTTTGTTCTTTGAGCTTGATGGGAAGCATGCTTGATTGCTAGCCCAGGGCACAAAGGATGAATTCTTTTAGAACTGGACAAATTTCCAATAGAAAGCATTTGCAACTCTTTTGTAGTGCTACATGTTGATTTGTATCATTGTTTTTGAAAACATTACTGTGTTAACTTAGTTTTCTTATAGACCTCTTTATTGGAACTATGGTATCTCTTGTTGAAATGGCTTGAATGAAAACATTTTTAAACCATAAAAGTAGGCAACATAGCCCAGGAGCTACTTTTGTCCAGTGTATGTAGCCCTTGCCTCTTCTATCTTCATTGAGAGGGTACCGATTTGCCAGATCAGTTCTCCTTCTTTAAGATTATTGTTTACCTGCTATTGTTACAATTGCCGGTATGATAGATAACTGGACTAATAGGTTAAAATAACATAGGTTTCACAAAAAGAACGTATATGATTTGTGTTAATTGAAGTGAATGGGAATTAACTCCTATAATTTTTCATCACTTAAATTTAGGAGAAAGTTCTTTATTTCGTCTGTTTTCTTAAGAAAGCTTCTTTTGTGTTTCTTGCAAGACTGAGCTTGACTCAATTTGAAACTTAGATTCATCTGTTGAGGTTTGAACCCTGCTGTCTTTGAAGTGTGCATATAACCTCTCTCCTTAAGGAAAACAGCTCTTAAAAGAGAAAGTCACACTGGAAACCCATTTTTAGGGTTTAATCATTTATTTTGATCAAGTTTATTATGGGCATATTTTCTGTTAGGATACACTGCCCCCTCTTCTTAATCCCTCAAACCTGAAGCAACAGAGTGAGTAGTGTTTGGGCATGTTTTCATTGCATGCTTTGGTCATGTTGAGTGCCCTCCAGTGGATATAATATAGTGCTTGTGATTTTTTTTTTAATTCCAATGAATTTGTGTGAATATTTTTATGATGAGTCTGATATTAGAGAATCAATTAAAAGTCCTTTGAATTCTGGAATAATTCATTCATAGCAATACTGCTGATTAAAAGGCTAGTTTGAGAAAATGTTATATATTGTTATTTGCAGAGAAAGGTTAAATTGGGGAATTTTCTTTTAAGTCACTTTACATTCTTAGTTCTGCTTGAACATATAGCAATAAATCACAAAATATAGCACTTGAGAAGGTAAAAGGTCATAATGTTCAGCTGTGTTGATGAATTACAGAAACTGAAATTCTCAGAAGTTGCTGAAGATGTTAATTGTCAATTTGTCTGGTTTTCACAGTAAAACTTAAGTGTTCAACTAGTTATATTAGGAACTAGATAGAAACAAAGCTTGTTAAGCCAGTGTATATGAACTAAAATGTATCTAGTGAGTGTAGGCTCTCATTTGTACAGGGGTGTGGGCTGTGATGCATAATAGTATCTTGCCCTTTAAATTTTTCAGTAAGAACTTTTTCTAGGCTCCTCTGTTAAAGTTCATGTATTTCTGTATGTTAAAGTATTTGTTAGTAACGTTATTGTCTGAAAAATACTTGTTTCCAATCAGCCTAATTAGTTACAGGAATGAAGATTTTTCTGAATTACCTTTTGGAAGTCAAATGTTCAGTTTATGGGAAAATGTCAGGGTTTAGATTTTTAAAAAGTAATATTCCAAGGTATGTTGTTAAAATGAAACTAAATGTTAACAATGTATAGAAAGTAAATGACAGTATCATTGATAGCTCTACTTTGCTTGTGAAATTCATTGTAACTTTGTGGAAACATCGATGTGATTTTTTGACTGTTTAAGGAAAGTACTATTATATTTAATTTAAAAAAAAAATTGCAAGAGTGCCTCCAGTGCTTCGTGTGAATGATTATTTCAAGATGGATAAATAAGTATTTCTACATCAAGGTTCATATTTGTAATTAGTGATGTCCAAGTTGGTGCTTAGTATTTGCAGCATTTACCCCCTTTAAGCTTTTGGTCCAGTTTTTCAAGATTTGAGAAATGAGAGATATGCAAGTTTTTAAAATTATGTACATACAACTCACTGAAAAAAATTTGCTATTGGCGAGTCGATTTGTCTCTTGAAATTGGGTACTTGCGTTCATAATGTAGCATACTGCAATTTGGTGTTCAAGACGTATCTAAACAAGCTTGTCTCACAAGCCATATAAGATTGGTTTTATTACAGTGGGAATGGCTACTCAGATGTCTCTGGGGCCAGATAAGTATGGAGTTACCGGGACAAATTGGAGCATCTAAACAGCCACTCATAAGCAGCTCCAGCCACTGTGTGGGAAAATAGTTTCCATTCCCAGTTCATCTATGAATTTTTTCTCCCTAGGAGAAGCAGGAAGTTAGATGAATGTGCATCTCTCAAATTTGCAAATGTTGGTGAATAAAATTCATATTTTAAGATACTATTTAGCACAAATCTATTGGCAGAATACATCCAATATGTAACCTAGTCCTGTTTGGAATAAAGGGTTTTTTTTTTTTTTAATGATTCTGTGAAATGTCTCTATCTGTGAATTTACATAATTTAGCAGATAACATTGTTAAAACTATTAGGTTTGTGTTTAGGCACTGCAAGCAAACTGTCTTGTATCAGTTGATTGTAGATTAGGCACTTAATCTGTGATTGCAGTTAACATGATGGACAAATTCTGTGTGTACACAATTCATGTCAGCCTTTATTTTACTGAAGTTTTTAAATCAGGTCCTAGTTTTCAGCAGAGGTCTGCATTTTTAAGCTGAACTGCTTTTATTAGACTAAACTCAAAACTTTAAAATAGTTAAAAAATTAATTGAATGTTTTACTTAAATGAATGGCAGATTACTTTTTGGTCAGTATAAATTTATGTAGGTGATCAGATATTTTGGTTAAATCTTTTGCTGCTAAAGTTTTTTATCTCCAGAGTTTGAAAGAGGGTGCTTAGTTTTCAAACTCCCATGTTTAAATGACAAACAGTGCCTGGACTGAAAATGCAAACCACAGGTCAACATTGGGTTTTAAAAGCATCATCTGAAAACAGTGCTGTACTCTGTAGTTATTTTTATTGGGATATGGTATAAAATGCAAGCACATCAGTGAACCTTTCTTGAAACAATTTCAGAGGTGTCTCATACTGTCCCCCCACTCCCACCCCACTTATCCCAAAATCCCCATGTGACTCTTAATGGAGTCACTTGTAAAGTTTCTTTTGTAATTTTCCAGAAATTTCCTATCTCTGATTTCTTTTGAACTTGTTGGAAAGGCCTTTTTTTTTCTTTTCCCCCCTCCTTGTTAGAGTTTGAAAAATGTTAACAGCTGGATGATGCTAAACAAAACTGCTTCATAGCTCTTCCCATTTTCTTCCGTATTTCTATCTTTTGATTTTTTTCACTAATACTCTCATGGTTTTACTTGTGATTTAATAACACACATGTCACTGGACAGATACTTTGTTTTTAGGTGATTTGTAACAGATATGTTAAACAATTAGTTTTAAAATTGGGGAGGCATTTTTCACTTTTAAGTTCTTTCAGGTTAATCAATGTTCTGGGCATCCAAATTTTATCTGAAATTGATCTTAAATGCTGGTAGTTGATCTGAGTTGGAAGTAAAAGTTGGAAGTAAAAACCCTAAAGCCTAAGCTGAAGGGTTAGGCTTAGTTCGATAAGCTTTTATTAACAGGATTTTATGATAGCTGATGTAATGGTGATACATAAGTACATGTATGTAAAACATACTTTATTGGACATCGTTCATATAAAAATGTGAGGAGTTAAATTTACCGCAAAATTTCTTGAGAGTGCAATTTAATGATAAACTTAAATGGTTAATGTAATTTGCTGCACTGGGGGATGGTTGCAAACTGCTTCAAATTTTCCTTTAATATGAAGTAAACTGACTGTAACAGGCTTACTGCACTTTTTTTTTTTTTTTTAAGTATAATTAAGTGGTTTTGGGGTAAGGGTGTAGGGAGTGAGTCTGTCTTTGAAGTTTTGCATATGCTAGATGAATGCCACATGTACAAGGGAGGAATAAGAGAATGTTGGAAATATTTTTTTATTCAACAATGCAGGCTTCCAAATAGAGTTCCATTTCCCTGTGTAGCCTGTGTAGGAAAGTGCTGAGTTAGATACTTAAATTCCTTTTTGAGCCACGAACGGCTTATAACAGTGTCAAATATTAGATACAAAAGTAGAAACTAAATGTTATTTAGGAAACATAGCAAATCTTTTTAAGTGGATTTATAAATTTAGTGTATCAGTGTTCTGGCATTTTGCTTAATGTTAATGTTGACTTAGTTTTTAAGCCTGTTTTTTTGTCTTACAGTTGTCTGCTGTAGATCATTATTTCTTGCTTTAATTCTGCTGTCAATTTTCCTAAGTTCTGAATCAGAGTGCTAGCGATTCTAGTCCACGTAGAATTCGAAATAAATGCTAGCTAGTTTAGAGATGACATGTTTAGGAATGCCAGAAGATCAAGAGTCACTTTTGAGGCAGAATAATGATAGTTAAACTGGTATTGTTGATAAGTGGGAGCTGGAAAATGGTAGAATGGGATTTTTTTTAATAGAATACTTACTAGTTTTGCTTGAAGAATGCCCTGACTATATGTTAAAAGGTCTCAGGTTTTTCCTTATTGCCATCCCCAGATGCTATACTTTTCTCCGAACAGTCTAAGACAGAAGGGCTATTTAGTACCTTCTCTTTTCTCTTTCAACTCCCTCTTCCCTCCTTAGAAACTAAGCAGAAGCCTCTTTATCTTGTTATCAGTCTACATCAAGGGGCCATCTTTGCTTACAGTGAAGGAATTACTGCATTTTTGTCGGAGGCTAATCCTGAGGCTTGTCTTTTCAAGGACTTTGTCACTTTAGTTATACCTCATTCTTGCATTACTCTTACCGTCTAGACCAGCAGTTCTCAACCTGTGGGTTGTGTGTGACCCCTTCGTAACAATGAAAATACCTCCTACATATCAGATATTTACATTATGATTCATAACAGTAGCAAAATTACAGTTACGAAGTAGCAACGAAAATAATTTTACGGTGGGGGTTACCCTGACATGAGGAACTGTATTAAAGGGTTGCGGCAGTAGGAGGCATTAGGAAGGTTGAGAACCACTGCTCTAGACTCTTAATCCTACTGCTTTTTTGGGTCCCCATCTCCCACCTTTCATCATGCCCTGAAATCCATTCATTATAACCTTCTGAAACTCATACTTATTAGCAAGTTCCTTTTATGCTTAATCTGTTGTGGGAATATTCATTTGTCTCTCTTACTCCAACTGTAACCTAGCCTTTCCCTGATAATGCTGCTGCTTCCCATGCAGCTTTCTCAAGTGGTGAATTTTTCCTTCTTGCATACTTAACAGCACTGAACTGAGAGGTATATAGACTTGTCTTTGTCCTTCATTGTCGCTTCTTGATCATTCTTTTCCAAAACTTCAGGCTTGAATTTTCATGTAATGAAATCATACTTCCCACTACCTGTCTTTATTTTAGGCATCTACCGACCTGCTTGGGTCACTCACCTTTTTCCTTGAATGCTATCATAAATATAAAATGAGCTCCTAGCTCATTTTAACTATCTCCTTTTTATCCTTCGTAATTCTTGGTGACATAGCTATCCATTTAGAGTAGTGATACTCAAAATGTGGTCTGGTCTGTGTGAACTGCTTGTTACCAATATGAACTACAATAAGGAGTTTATGCCAGAATCTGTAAGTTACCTGTCATTCATTAAGTTCACTATTTAATTCAGCTTCCTTTTTTGTAGCAAGATTTTTTGAGGAAGCTTCAAAGCAATATGTTGATTTAAATCTTCTACAAGCTCCTTATGATGTTGTGGTATAACATTTTGAGTAACATTATGAATGTCCTGGCTTGTTAGTTCCTTGATTTGCTCTCTCCGTTGATCTTATTTACCACTTTAATTCAGCCACACATTCCTATGGTCTTCTCCTTGTCTTATCAGTAACTGTCCTCTTCCTTCAGTCTCATTGCAAGCATCCCACTCTCTCCTTCCTCTAGTAAATACTTCAATTTGAACAGTCCCTCAGTCCCACTGGGGCCTACAGTCTATCTATCCAAACTTTGCTTTTCCCCTTTTCTCACCCTTGCTTCTACATAGCTGAAATTTTATACTAAATCAGTGTTTCTTTATATATACTCAACCACTTTGTCCCTCCCTGGCTTCATGCCCAGTGATCCTTAGTGTCTATAGCTGTGCCCTTTACCTTCTCTTTTGTCATTAGGAATGAACTATAGTGTTCTGAGATGAGGCCACCTAGTTCTTTTGTACACTAGATCCTGTCCCTTCTTGCTCACAAGCATACTATTCTGGCATTCTCCCTTCTTTTGTATGTATTATTGGTTTTTTCCTATTCTACTGATTTTTCTCATGAGCATACAAACATTCTATTATCTCTTCAAACTTCCATGTTGGAATGGCTAAAGGTTTAGTCCTAAAGGCTCTTCTTTTTTAATGTCCTTATTTACTCTAGTCTCAAAGCTTTAAACAGATGATATTTACGTCTGTTTGCTTATGATTTCCAAATGTATACTCCTAACCTGGGTTTCTCTCCTGAACTCTCTAGATTCTCATATCTAGCTATTTTCAACATTTTAGATGTCTGTGAAGCATCTCAAACTTAATATATCTGAAACTGACCTCCCAATTCCCCCCAAAGCTGCTTCTACACTTTCTCAAATGTAAATCTATCTTTCTAATTGCCCAAGCTTAAAACCTTGTGATTCTGAACTTTTTCCTCACACCCCATATCTAAGTCCTCCCTGTAAATCCTGTCTGCTCTCCCTTCAAAAGGCAGTTGTGTGTCACTTAACAATAGGGATATGTTCTGAGAAGTGTATCAGTAGGCCATACCATGGTTGTGCACATCTCACAGGGTATACTACAGGTAGGCTACATGGTGTGACCTGTTGTTCCTAGGCTACAAACCTAGACAGCATATGACTGTATTGAAATTGTCAGGAGCAGCATAACACAAAGGTATCTAAATATACCTATACATATGTGTATCTAAATATCGAAAAAGTACAGTAAAAATACAGTATAAAAAAGGTAAAATAATGGTTGAGCTGTATAGGACACTTACCATGAATGGAGCTTATGGAACTGGAAATTGCCCCAAGGCGAGTCAGTAAATGAGCCCCTCAGTGAATAATGTGGAAGACCCAGGACATTATTGTGCATGTAAACTGTACATTTAGGCTATAGTGAATTTATGAAAAAGTTTTTATCTTCAATAATATATTAACCTTACCTTACTATAATGTTTTTACTTTATAAACTACAATTTTTAAATGTTTTTTGCAGTTTTGTAAAAACAGTTGGCTTAAAACTTAAAATACAAACACATTGTATAGCAATACAAAAATATTTCCTTTCCTTACATTCTTATTTTGAAATCTTTTTCATATTTAAAAAAGAGTGTTAAGCTTTTGTGTTAAAAACTAAGATACAAACACACATATTAGTTTAGGCCTGTTACACTACTAAGAGTCAGGATCATCATCAGTCACTATCTTCCACTTCCATTCTTGTCCCACTGGAAGGTCTTGGGGGGCATACATACAGCCTTCATCTCTTATGATAAATAAAAATGCCACCTTCTGGAATATCCCCTGAAGGACCTGCCTGAAGTTGTTTTACAGTTAACTTTTGTTTTAGTAACTAGAAGGAGTACACTCTAAAATGCTAAAAGTATAGTATAGTAAATCACATAAATCAGTAACATTTATTGTTAAGTATGATATACTGTACATAATTGTCCTGTACTTTTATGAGACAGCCTAACATGTTTGTTCACACAAGCATCACAGCAAACACCAAGCATTTTGTGCTGCACTGTTAGAATGGCTAGGTGATATGAAATTTTCAGCCCCATTATAAAATCTGTGGAACTACTTTTGTATACTGTAAGGAATTGATTGCCAACTGAAATGTTATGCAGTACGTGTCTGGCATACCCCAAATCTTAACCATTTCTATCTATATCCCTGCCATCTTAATCTTTTTCTTGTATTACTGCAAAAGCCTTCTATCTGGTCTCCCTGCTTAAGTGCATTCTCTACACAGTAGCTAGGGTAGTTCTTTTTAAAGCAATGGTTTGTAGAACTTTTCTGTTTAAAAACCTCCAAGGGCTTACCATCTCATCCAGTAAAAGCACAAACTCCTGTGTGATTGGATCACATCCTTCATCACCTGCTGCTTTTCTCCTTCTACTTCTCTTCAACCTTTTTTTCTTGCCTTGAACTGATCAAGAGTTTATGGCTGGTGTCAGATAACACTTCCACATTGAGGACGGCGCCTGTGGCTCTTTGAGTAGGGCGCCGGCCCCATATACCAAAGGTGGCGGGTTCAAGCCTGGCCTATGCAGGCCTATGCCGAACTGCAAAAAAACAGGAAAAATAGCCAGGTCTTGTGGTGGGCGCTGGCTACTCGGGAGGCTGAGGCAGGAGAATCGCCTAAGCCCAGGAGTTGGAAGTTGCTGTGAGCTATGTGACACCATGGCACTCCACGGAGGGTGATAAAGTGAGACTCTGTCTCTATGAAAAGAAAAAAAAAAAAACACTTCCACATTGAGGAATTTCCTGTTCAGTCAGTTTCACTTTTGTCACAGTATCTTCATTTATTTAGTTTGTGGTACTTAATCATATTCTGAAGTAATATTTGTTTACTTCTTTGTGTTTTTTTTCCCCCCTACCTGGTTTTTGCATGCCTGGTACCCAGAATAGTATCTGGAACTTAAAGCATTCACTAATGGTTTGTTTAATGATTACTCTACAGTAAAATTGCATAACCTTTGTTTCACTCCACCTGACATCTCATTTATTTTTCTGCGCCCTTTCACAGCCTAAAAGAGATATCTTATGTACATGGCCTCCATTTTTCACTCCCAATCCAGTTTGTGTGCTACCTACGTTCTTCTAGTGAATATGCTCTAGCTGAGTTCATTGCTGGTGTTGACCAATTAAATGAATATTTTTTTTGCTTTCGTCTTGCTGGACCACTTTACATTTGGCATGTTTCTTAGATCCTTCTAGAATAGCACTGTCCAGTAGTCCACATTTCAGGGATAGTAGAAATATTCCATATTAGTGTTGTCCAATGCAGTAGCTATATGTGGCTATTGGACGCTTGAAATGTGGCTATATGACTAAATACCCAAATTGTTAATGCTAAATTAAATGTAAATGTAAATAGCCACATGTGGCTAGTGACTATTTTGGACAGTGAAATTTTAGAAACACGTTTCTCCCTTACATGGCACTAGGTCTAGTATTGCAACCTAATTGATTAAGCCAGATACCTAGGATACAACTTAAATTCCTCTTATCTACTTTTAAGTTCTTTTATCTACTCTATGTAGTTTATCAACAGACCCTTTTTATTTATTTTTATTTTTTTTATTTTTTATTGTTTTAACAGACCCTTTTCCTACCTCTAAAGTATTTCTGTAATCTAGCTACTTCTCCTTAGTGGTACTATGTTAGTGAAAGCCACTATGTTCTACCTGCTTTACTGGTTTCCCTTCTTTCTTTTTCCCTTTCATTTTTTTAAATTAACGCCAGCTCCAGCTTTAAAAAACTCAAATGGGCTCGTGTTATTTGCCTGCTTACAACCCTTCATGACTTTCAGTGGCACTGAGAACTTAAATGATGATATCATTATACTCACTCCTCTCTACTATAATCAAACTACTCTGATTTCAAGATTTGTTTTTTTTTTTGTTTAATGATAAAGTTTTTTCATGACTTTGGGGTTTTGTGCATTTTTTCCTCTATACCTGGAATGTTGCTGTGTTCCTTGAATGCTGGCTGGCCCTTTTGCATACTTCAATTCTCAGCTTAAAGGTTAATGTGAAGAAACCTCTGGCCACTCTTAAGTGGGACCTTCCACTTGTGCTTGGGAGTGTCATTCCACTCCCTTTTCCACTGGTTGTTTAGTTGTATACTTATCACCCTTTGGCATTGTTTATTCAGTTGTTGTCTTTCTCCCTTTCTTGAATGCTAGGACCATGACTGTTTTAAATTACTACCATATACCCTGAATCTGTTACAAATCCTGCCAGGTAGCTGATGCATACATTTTTGCTGAATAAATGAATGAAGGCTGTACATTATATTATTGATATTGCTGTATCCTGAAACTGTAGTGTAAAGAAAGGAGTCAAAAGAAAGTTTCCTTGTGGACCAAGAAGCATCACAATCTGCAAAATTGAGGAGAAACAACCAATGGAGCATTCAAGTATAGCTCCAGGTTATGACTCGTCTCTTGGTGTATTTTTGGACTCTAAATAGAAAAGATGAGGGACTATTCCTTGAAGTTTTTGTATTGAAATAACGAAAAGCAAGTCTCATTTTGAAAGTAAAAGTTTCCTAGCTCATTCTACTTTTTGTAACATTCTCTTTTTAAATATGAGAGCCTCATAATTACAAGACCTAATACTAGGGTAAGACTAATACTAGGGCAGCAAAATGCCTGTTTGGGGAAATAACATAAATTGGAGATGTGTGGTAGGGGACAGAAGGTTGTAGGAATCTATTGTTTTAATGAGTGTTTCTCAAGGAGGGGATGTTAGGCTTACTCTGTTGAGTCAGTTTTTTTTTTTAACTTGGGTTATTTCCTAATATATTATACATAGAGGTTTGGATCATATGGTTTGCTTACAGCTATACCCTTTGGCTGTGGGTGGCAGTGTCAGCAAACCTTTAACACTTAAATGAAAAGCACAATGCCAGGGCCCCAACCCTAATAGAGGTACCTGCCTAGTACCTTTAGGTTAGTTTTACACCTTTGGTTAAAAACCATTGGAAGGATCTTGTTGCCAGTTTAACGGGACCCTCTTTTAAGCAAATTTTAGGTCTTTTGGAGTAAAAGATTTTAAAAGTCCATACGTACATTGAGACAGAATTCTGGTTTAGCACATACTGGTTTTGTGTTAATGACCTGAAGTGTTTTTCCCAAATTGTTTTGTGTGGCTCTCATTTGGTGTTTTTGTGCTTTTTTCACACAACCTGTTTGTGACCTCTCTTTGTAACTTAATGACCCACTTTAAAAACCCTTTTTTATAGGTCTTATAGGTCTTCATATTTAGCCTTAATGTGCTTAATTAAAACACAAATTCACTTGCCTTTGTTCTTAGTGAAATTATAATAAATGAGTTGTTGGCAAATTACTGCCAGTCACCTGTTTTTGTATGGCCTGTGAACTAAAAATGATTTTTACATTTTGAAATGGCAAAAAAGAAAAGAGTAAAGGAGGATAATATTTTGTTGATCCTTGAAAATTATATGAATTTCAAAATTTCTGTGAATGAAGTTTTGTTGGGACATAGCCATACTCATTATCATGCATGTTATCTATGGCTGCTTTTACACTGCAATAGCTCATGACCCAAAAAACCTAAAATGTTTACTTGCTGCCACTTTACAGAAAAAGTTTGCTGACCTCTGTTCTAGATAATAACACATTCTGGTGCATTTAAGAAATCTCTTAAGTTATAAATAATTTATGGACTATCGAAACCTCCATGTTACATTTTGTGTATTCTCCTTTCTACTTTTTGAACATTTTATTTTTGTATTAGCACATTCACTCCATCAAATATTTAAGAGTCCAATACATGCTGAGCACTTTGGAAATAGAAACTGAAGGTACAGTTTCAGCCCTCACAGAGTTCATTCACTGAACTTTTAAAATTTTCTTTTTTAAAAACGTCAGTGGGCTGGTATAGCAGAGAAGGGAAACTTGGGGTAAGTGGAGAAAAAGATGAGGGGTGAGAAATATGATTAGATTGAAAGAACATGTGTACTGAGCAAAAACAGACCTGGATTTGAATTTTACCTATGAACAATTTATTAGCTATACTCTTGAATTAACTGCTACTAGTCAGTTTTCTCATATGATAATTTGGGAAATGATGTCTGTCAGGTTGCTAGGAAGAGTCAATGAAATAACACTGGCTCAGAACTAAAGTTGTTAGGAATTTAATGCTACTTTGTTAAGTATGTCAAGGACAAAAGTAGGTGTTTACCTGATAGCACAAGGCAGTATTTTAGACAGTTTAGAAACCTGGCATTACTTTGCAATGCAGATGATTCTTAAAATACTGCCACTTTAATAGAATAAGAACTAGGAATGAATGAAATTATTAAATTACTAAAAATAGGAAATTTATTGATGTAAGTTAATATTTGCTTAAAAGTAAAAAAAAAAATTGTGTAAGTTTTATTTTCTTGCCTTAGAATATATGGGCTGTTCGAAGAATATGTCTCTTTTATTTTTATCAGTTTGTGACTTGAGGCAAAATGATTGGCTACATTTCTTTTCTACAAACTCCATTTTAAAGATCACCTAACTTTTATGCTTGGGTAACCTGTATAGAGCTAAACAACATACGCTATCTTTTTGGACAAATATAATTTATTATATATTATTTCTATACATTTGGTTCTGCAAAGGTATGCAAAGCAGTGTGTAAAAAGCT
Source organism: Arctocebus calabarensis (assembly GCA_963573935.1). NCBI lineage: Eukaryota > Metazoa > Chordata > Mammalia > Primates > Lorisidae > Arctocebus > Arctocebus calabarensis. The sequence continues at coordinate 42,649 of CAUYON010092977.1, forward strand.
GTTCAAATGATTTGCATACTTGATACCTGTTGTACTTTTTCATTTTTACTAAGCACTGCATAGTAATCCACCACTCCTTCTGACCTGGATGAGTACAGTAACCTAACTACCATCTCTCTGCTTTGCTTTTGCCTTTTATGGCCTTTCCCCCCTCCCATACCACTGCTAGAATGGGAGTGCCATTCATTTAAAATGCCTGCATCACAGATTAATGTTGCTAAAGTGGCTTCTCAGAAACTGTGGATTGTATTGTACATCCTTATTGATCACTACCTTTATCACATCAAGCTCATTCCTTCCTTTGCACTTGTGCTGGGCCTGGAGTGTTGTGCCCCATCTTTATCTGGCTAGCTCCTCCTCCTCTGTTCAAATGTCATTTCCTCAGTGAGGCCTTCCCTGACCACCTACTCCTCCACCAGTCACACTCTTTTCACCTTAATTTCTTCATAGCAGTTTTGACTAAATTTCTTGTTTGTATTGCTAAATTCCCCAAGAGTCAAATACAAGCTTCTGTAGAGGTATGACCTGGACTCTTATTCATTGTTATTGTAATGACAGTAACATAAAAGTTGCTTAAAATTTGTTCAGTGGATAAGTATGTATTACATTTAATGGATAAACTATTTTTTATTCACTCTCTTGTTGATGGGCATTTGGGTAATTTTTAGCGTTTTCTCTATGAATGCTTCACTGTGTATATTTCTTGGCATGCTTCTATGAATATATCCTGCAGAATACATTTCTGTTATAAAAATGGAATGTTTAAGCCAAAGGGGTATTTATACTTAATATTTAGTGGATAGTGCTAGCTTGCCCTCCAGAAACTTTCTGCTGGCTTCTCTCCTTATCAGCAATAGGTGTTGTCAGTCTTTTCAATCTTAGCCAATCTGATAAGCAAAACCTAAATGGGTTTTAAACAGCTTTTGTATGTATATATTGCTTACTTTAAAATTTTTCCTTTGAAATACAAGTTTCTGTCCTTTTCCCTTCAGTGTATTTTTTCTTACTAATTTGTATCCAGTTTTTTGTAGAGATTTTAGACTTTAGTCATGTTTCACATATTTCAGTATCATTTTTTTTAATTACTTACTTTGTGGTGGTTTTCCCCAGATTTTAAAAATTATATATACACATACATTATTGTGTATTTTCCTTTTGTTTCAGAATTTCAACTCATACTTACATTGATTGGGCATGGTTTATCTTTATATATATTCATATTTTGTCTTTTACATGTAAAATTTGGTGATTGTAGATTTAATTTTAATGTAGCAAAATAAGGATTAAAAAATGCCTTTTAGGCTGAATGTGGCAGCCCACACCTATAGTTTTAGCACTTAGGAGGCTTAGACCAGAGGATTACTTGAACCCAAGAGTTAGAGGTTGTAGTGAACAATGGAGATGCCACTACACTCTAGCAGCTAGAACAGGGAGAGAATATATCTCCAAAAAAAGCCTTTTAAAATGACAAGCTCATTTTTCCTAGTGCTATTAATCAAGTTACCCACTTTCTTCTAATTTAGATAATACTTTCGTTTATGAAATTGCCACATTATACTATCTTGAGTATTTTTCTGGTTACAGTAGTCTCTTATCTGTTCATTTCCTAATAATACAATACTTTAATTGCTGTGCTGCTGGTTTCTAATGTTATCTTGGTATCTGATAGAACTGGTCCATTCTCACAGTTATTTCACAGTTTTATTACCCTTACACTTCATTTCCAAATGAACTTGAGAATAATTTTTCAAGGAAAAATTAAGGAAAAAGAAATTTCCTTAGGAAAAGGAATTTCTAAGGAAATCAGCTAGAATTTTATTAGAGGTGCATTGAATTTTTAGAAATACCTTTACACAATACAAATTATTTTTAGTCAAAAACGAGTGTGTCTCTTCCACTTTTATATGTACCTTGTTTTATTGTTATGAATGAAATCTTTTTGTGATTATATTTTTCTGTCTCATTTGTGTATGGGAAAGTGGTTTTTGTACAGTGGATTCTTCACTGTATAATTACAATGACCAGTTTTATTAAAAATTTAATCTAAGAATTGTTTTCTTTTCAGCTTTACCAGACCATAAAATGACAAATATCTCAAGGATGTTAACTGGTATCCTAAAGTTTAAAAGATACTGTGTTTAATAGTAGTTTCTCAACTTTGCTGAAGTTGAGAAAAGCAGGATTTTTAGTTCCAAGATGTAGTGGAACCAGGATTCTCCCATACAGCTGTAATCTTTAGCTTTCTAAAATAAATTTATAGCCTGTTTTAGCTTTTGTTACTGCTACCTTTTCAAGGAAATGGAAATATTCTAAGACTTGAGTTAGAATGGTTTAGCTGATTTACCAGAAATATACTATGTATATACTAATATCTCTTTTGGGTAACGCCATTCACCATTTTAATTGTTTTAAAAGATTAAATGGCAAAGTTTTATTTTAAAAATTTATTTGGAAAAAATATAAAGATATATTCGGGCTTTATTTTATCTGAAATGCTGATTATACTTGTATATCTGCTTTCTTACTTTCATTGAGTCATTTTTGCTATACAGATTACAGAGAACACTCAGGTACCCACCACCCAGATTAATACAGTTTTGCTGTATTTGTTTGACTTCAAAAAACAAAAACCTGCTAAACATTGAAGCCATCTTTAATAACCTTTCCCTTCCTATTCCCTTTGCACCCTCTCCCTCCACATACCCTGTGTCTCATTATTAAGAAGCTGGTATGTGTTCTTTGTATACTTTTAATATGCAAACTGTATGAATCACTGTTTTTTAAGCTTAATTGATATAAAATTATTTTTGGAAGTTATAAAATATGTCTATTTAGATAAAGCCTATTCAGTATGTACTTTTGAGATACGTGGGTTTTACAGTATCACTCTAGTTGCTTATATAAATATAAGCTGCAGAAAAAATAGTATCTACTTTTTATAATTTGTTCTTGGAGATGGAATGACATTATTTTAAAACATTCTTTTTTTTTCCTGGAAGACCAATACTATTTTGTGATTGTGTTACTGACCAAAGATTCTGTGAAGTTACTCATTGGTGAGATTAACAATAAATTATAAATGCAAAAGATACTATCATAATCTAATTATTTTAAAAAGTGAAATTATATTCAATAACATACAGTTGGCCTACATTGCTATGTCAGTGATTATCCAAGGGGATTCTTCTGTGTATCATATACATGGACTACATCAAAAATCTAACAAACTTAAAAAGCTGTATGTTAAAAAATATACAGAGACCATTAGGACTACTCAAAACTTAGAAAAACTTACAGGATGGGATGGGTGATGGTATATACCTTAGGTGGGTAGACGTAGCTATCAGAAGCTGTTGGAGATAACAGTGGAGACCAACAACCAGCCCTGGTAACTTGGTGATGTGTATAGTGCCATCTGTGAGAATTAAATAGGTTTATGCTTGCCAGTATTTTGGAGCTGTGTATCAGGGAACTTAAAAATTTCTTGTTCTTTAACCCTATAATATTCCTCCTAGAACTTTTTGCAGTGTAAGAAATTAAGAAAATTGTTTACATACATATATGCAGGGGTGTTTTTGTAGCATTCTGGGAATAGCAGACAAAATGGAGTAGGATAAACCAAATATCCAAGAGTGAGAGGTATGGTTAAATTATAGCATAGAAATATGATATAGTCCAAATGACATTTTATAATACATTTCATAAGGAATTTATTTTTATAATTTTATTTTAAAAATATATAGCAGTAACCAAAATGTTGTTATTAACTGTGTGGTAGAGTATGGAAATGACAAAAAAGTAATTATTTGATACTAAAGCATATATTACTTAGTGCATTAGTAGGAAGACAGTAAATTATAAAGAAAGAAAGATTGTTTGGAAAACATCCTAATTTTTCCTAGCCAGAATGGAATTTTGTAGTTCTTAATAGCCATTTTTGCACCTACATTTTTAAAGAAAACACCAAAAGTGTAGATTTTAGTGTTGAGAGGAGCAGGGGTCATTGCTATCGCAGGAAGACAAGACAAAACATGAATGCATGCATCCACACTCACAGATATACACATACACACACACACACAGAGCTGAAGAAGGCTGTGAAGGAAGAAAGCAAAGTAGTGGCATTGTAACTTAAAATGCTTTGCCAAAGTATTACTGGTGATAGTTAATGAAAATGCACATGCTTTGTGTTTTTATACTTAACAAATTAAATTTTACTGATACCTTCAAGGATTTAAAAAAGTTTATAAAGCTCCTAAAATAGAGTAGCATTTTCTTATCTCAAAATAAAGAATAAATAATTGGCTCTGGTTCTTTTGTGCAGATGATTGGAAAAAGAGAATTGTTAGAGTTGTCTGCCCCAGTATGAAACTGATGTTTTATAATGTATCCATTTTTATGTAGCAGAGTAATGCTCAAACTTTTCGAAAACTAACCTAATTAATTTTGTCCTGATGGGAATTGGGAAAATAACATTAGTGTAAAATCTGTATTAACCGTGTTAAGAATTTTCACATTGACTTTAATAGACATTTTATAGAGTTTTAATCATAAATAGGAAGATGAATTTTGAGGTACTCTTTATAAAATATGCATGTGATAGAGTTTATATTTTAAGTAGTGGAAAAAAATGAAAGATGCATGTGTTCAACACCTCATTATTCTGGATGGAAAAATATGTAAGTTGGCCCTCTCCCAGCACCCTTTTTCTTTATCAAAACATCACTTGGTTGGCTCGGCGCCTGTGGCTCAACGGGCTAAGGCGCCAGCCAAGTACACGGGTTCAAATCTAGCCTGGGCCTGCCAAACAACAATGACGGCTGCAACCAAAAAATGGCCGGGCGTTGTGGCGGTCGCCTGTAGTCCCAGCTACATGGGAGGTGGAGGCAAGAGACTCGCTTGAGCCCAGGAATTGGAGGTTGCTGTGAGCTGTGATGCCACAGCACTCTATCCAGGGTGACAGCTTGAGGCTCTGTCTCAAAAGATATAGATACATATATACATATCAAAAGCAATTTAAATATATTTATTCATTCAAAAATAAGTATTTACTAACCATCCGCATCCATCTATGCCAGTTAGGTACCAGGGACAAAATGAATTAAGACATAATACCTCTTTACTGCTCTTGCGGATCTCTAAAGTTCTCAAAACTCAGCAAAATTAGGAAGGGATATTTTTATCCCCTATAAACACCAACAACTTGCCAAAAGGCAGCCTGCTCCCAGAAGTACCTCTCAAAATCACACCCCGATATTGGAGATAATAGCTGCTTCTCTGCTAGACAATCAAGAAAAGGTTTCCGTCTTTGTCTACAATTTTACAAACATTTACTGAGTTTGTCCTTGGATGCTGTCTGTGCTAGACAAGTAAACAGCCTATGGTCCTCAAGCCAAATCCACTCCAACACCTTAGCTTTATAAATGAAGTTTTATTGGAACACAACCATACACATTCATCACATATCGCCTATGGTTGCTTTCCTGCTACAACTTGCCATATGACCCATCAAGCCTAAAATTTTTACTATCTGGCCCTTCACAGAAAATGTTGCTGACCTCAATGTAGCAGATGCAGAAATGTATCTGTGTCTTGATCTGAGTATTAGTCATTTGAATACACACATTGGTAAAAATGCATCAAGCATTTGATTCATTTTAGTATACAGGGTGTCCAAATGGTGGCCATACATACATAGAGAAAATGGGAAATTATAGCTAAATGTACCTTTATTTACAAAATAGTCATTATAAAATTTATAAAATATTTCTGTGTTGATATATAAAAATTAAAAATATAAAATATATATTATAATATGAGTTTGCTAAGTTCCTATCTATGGTGACCTTTGGGACACACTGTCTATATATATGCCATAGATCAATACATTTTAAAAAATGTAATAAAGGGGCGGCGCCCGTAGCTCAGTGAGTAGGGCACTGGCCACATATACCAAAGCTGGCAGGTTCAAACCCAGCCCAGGCCAGGTAAAACAGCAATGACAACTATAACAAAATAAATAGCCGGGCACGGTGGCAGACACCTGTACTACTAGGGAGGGTGAGGCTAGAGAATTGCATAAGCCCAGGAGTCTGAGGTTGCTATGAGCTATGATGCCACGACACTCTACCCAGGGTGACAGCTGGAGACTCTGTCTCAAAAAAAAAAAAAGAAAGAAAGAAAGAGAGTAATCAGCCCTGCCCTCTAACAATTCAAACTCTGGTAACAGGACATAAAAGTAAACAATTACTGTACAATGGTGATAAGAATCATAATGAAGAGCTATGCTAATTAAGGTAACTGTACGAAAGAGAAAATGAACAACCTAGGTAGTAGGCATGCAAATCCAAATCTTCATAGAGAAGATAACTCAAGTATATCTTGAAGAATTAATAGGTACATGCCAGGAGGGCAGCAGTAGAGGAAGAGAGATGAAAGTGAAAGGAAAAAGTCATTCCAGGGAAAAAGAATGGCATATGCAAAGACTCAGAAAAAAAAATGCCTTTGGGAAATGACAATTATTTCATAGAAACACTTAGATAAGATGCTGTGGAGCAATGTTGAAAGTTGCAACTGGAGCAATACAAAAGGGTCAAACCATAGAAGGCCTCATATGAGGGGCAACCATGTAATTTATGATCTAAATAGGATCACCTGGCTCAGCACCTATGGCTCGACGGGCTAAGGCTCAGCCATGTACACCTAAGCTGGCGGGTTCGAATCCAGCCCGGGCCTGCCAAACAACAATGACGGCTGTGACCAAAAAAGGGCCAGGCGTTGTGGCAGGCACCTGTAGTCCCAGCTACCTGGGAGGCGGAGGCAAGAGACTCGCTTGAGCCCAGGAATTGGAGGTTGCTGTGAGCTATGATGCCATGGCACTCTATCCAGGGTGATAGCTTGAGGCTCTGTCTCAAAAAATAAATAAGTAAATAAATAGGATCACCTCTGAGAGTGAAAGAGAGCCAGAAAAATAGGTGTAAACAAAAACTATCACCCTACTTAATAACCATATAAAAATACTTAGACCTTAGGCCAGATGCCATGGCTCACACCTATGATCCTAGCACTCTGGGAAGCCAAGGTAGATGGATTATTTGAGCTCACAAGCTCGAGACCAGCCTGAGCAAAAAGCGAGACCCTATCTCTACTAAAAATAGAAAAACTGACGCAAGAGGATCACTTGAGACCAACAGTTGGGGGTTGCTGTGAGCTATGACTCTAGCTCACAGCACTCTACTCAGGGCAATAGCTTGAGACTCTGTCTCAAATAAATAAATAAATAAAATATTTAGACCTTAATCTATATGATAGGATAAGTTAATAATAAAATGTTTTAGGCTCAGTACCCATGGTTCAGTGGCTAGGGTACCGGCCACATACACTGGGGCTGACAGGTTCGAACCCGGCCTAGGCTTGCTAAACAACAATGACAACAACAATAAAACAGCAGGGTGCTATGGCAGGTGCCTATAGTCCTAGCTACTTTGGAGGCTGAGGCAAGGGATATGGCTTAAGCCCTTCAAGAGTTTGAGGTTGCTGTGAGCTGTGATGCCACCGCACTCTACCAAGGACAACGTAGTAAGAATCTGTCTCAAAAATAAAATAAAATAAAATAAATGAAAATAGGTGGTGCCGTGTTCATCAGGTAGGGCATCGGTCACATACACCAAGGCTGGCGGGTTTGAACCGACCTGGGCCAGCAAAACAAAAATGATGACAACTGAAACCAAAAAAATAGCCAGACATTGTGGCAGGTGCCTATAATCCCAGCTCCTTAGGAGTCTGAGGCAAGAGAATCGCTTAAGCCCAAGAGTTGGAGATTGCTGTGAGCTGTAAGGCCACAGCACTCTACGAAGGGCAACATAGTGAGACTCTGTCTCAAAATAAATAAATAAATATAAAAGGTTTTAAAAAGAAGAATACCAAGATTTATGCTTTAGGCTCAGCGCCTGTGGCTCAACGGGCTGAGGCAGCAGTCACGTACACCTGAGCTGGCGGGTTCAAATCCAGCCCAGGCCCGCCAAACAACAATGACGGCTGCAACCAAAAAATGGCCAGGCGTTGTGGCAGGCGCCTGTAATCCCAGCTACTTGGGAAGCGGTGGCAAGAGACTTGCTTGAGCCCAGGAATTGGAGGCAGCTTGAGGTTCTGTCTCAAAAAAAAAAGATTTATGCTTTAAAAAAACTGTTTTGTCTATTTATTTAGCATACTTATTATATATGAGGCACTGCCCTAACCACTTGACAAATATTACTTATTAATCAATAGATCTTCCTTGTAAGATATATTATTATTAATATTATCTCTAATGTTCAGATAAAAGGCGCAAACTACTTAAGTTACCTGCCCAAAGCTGCACAGCTAGTATATGGCAGAGCCTTTATTTAAGCCCAGATAGTCAGGCACAGGAATCTTGGTTCCACCTTGGGCCTCACCTTTCACATTTACTCAGAGGACAGCACCTGTGGTCAGTGGGTAGGGCGCCAGCCCCATATACCGAGGGTGGTGGGTTCAAACCTGGCCCCAGCCAAACTGCAACAAAAAATAGCTACAGTCCCAGCTACTCAGGAGGCTGAGGCAAGAGAATCACCTAAGCCCCAGAGTTGGACATTACTGTGAGCTGATGATGCCACAGTACTCTACCGAGGGTAAGACTCTGTCTCTACAATAAAAATTAAAAAAAAAAAAAAAAGCAAAACACATTTACTCAGAGAATCCTGAGTCCTCAGATGGGATTAGGTTCCTCTGTCACAGACATCTACTGCACTCTGCACTTCATTAGAGCCTTTATATTTCTAATCATTTATTTAAAAATCTCTCTTTCTCACTAAAGTGTAAACTCTGTAATGACAGAGTTAAAATTATCTTGTTAAGTACTGTATTCCCAAAGCCTGACATAATATTAGTCCTCAATTCAGAAATAATACTAATAATAGCTAACATGATTGAGTACTTACTCGGTAACAGGCACTATTCTAAGAACTTTAAACATACTCACTGAGTCAAGAGAAGCTAAATAACTTGTCCAAGATCACAAAGCTAGTAGGAAATGAAGCCAGGACTTGGGTTCTAGCTCTGTGCACTTAACTTTTGCTATATTATCATTTTTATCAAATATAAAAATACTAATTAAATTAGTATCCTCAGTATCTAAATAGTGCCAGGCATTCAGCAGGCATTCCAAAAATAATTGATCCAGGTGCTAAGGAAGACACAGCCCGTAACCATATCTTCCTCATTCCAAAGAGACAGCCTGGCCCACCAAAATGTAAGTATATATCCAGACCACAGAGAAGGCAGCATAGTGGGTGTTTAAAAATATAGACTTTGAAGCTGCCCACTGTGGCTCACACCTGTAATCCTAGCACTCTGGGAGGCTAAGGCAGGTGGATTGCCTGAGCTCATGGGTTTGACACCAGCCCCAGTAAGAGCAAGACCCGGTCTCTAAAAATAGCCAGGTGTTGTGGCAGGCACCTGTAGTCCCAGCTATTTGAGAGGCTGAGGCAAGAGAATCGCTTAAGCCCAGGAGTTTAAGATTGCTGTGAGCAATGATGTCACAGAACTCAACTAAGGGTGACAAAGTGAGACTCTATCAAAAAATAAAAATAAAAACATAGGCTTTAGAATTAAAACATGACATTTCTAATTAAGTTTGAATCCTACTTCCACCAAGTATTAGATATATAATTTTAGATTCTTCATCTATAAAATGAGAATAATAAAATCATTGGCTGTTGTGAGAATTAAATAAACCTAATTCACATAAGTACTTGACACATAAGTACTCAATATACATTTGTTTTTGCATCATAAGTACCTAATTCACTGGGGTTTTTTTGGTTTTTTTTTTTGAGACAGAGCCTCAAGCTTTCACCCTGGATAGCGTGCCGTGGCATCACAGCTCACAGCAACCTCCAATTCCTGGGCTCAAGTGAGTCTCTTGCCTCTGCCTCCCAAGTAGCTGGGACTACAGGTGCCCCCCATAACGCCTGGCCATTTTTTGGTTGCAGCCGTCATTGTTGTTGGGCGGGCCCAGGCTGGATTCGAACCCACCAGCTCAGGTGTACGTGGCTGGCGCCTTAGCCCGTTGAGCTATAGGCACCGAGCCAATTCACTGTTTTTCAACCTTTTTTATCTCACGGCACACTTGAACCTATAGTTACACTTCTGCAGCACACTTAAATTATGTTGATCAAAAAAAAGAGTAAAAGGTGGCACCCATAGCACAGTGGGTAGAGCATCGGCCACATACACTGAGGCTGGAGGGTCCAAACCTGGTCCAGCCCTGCTAAAACAACAATGACAACTGCAACAACAACAACAAAATAGCCGGGCATTGTGGCGGGCTCCTATAGTCCCAGCTACAGGGGAGGCTGAGGCAGAAGATAGCTTGAGCCCAAGAGTTTGAGATTGCTGTGAATTGTGACACCACAGCACTCCTCCTAGGTCAATGGTTTGAGACTGCTTCAAAAGAAAAAAAAAGAGTAAAAAAAAGAATATACTTACTATGCTTTGAACTTCTCTCTTAAATAATTTAATTAATGATCTTTACAGTTTTTGGCCAGGGCTGGGTCTGAACCTGCCACCTACAGCATATGGGGCCAGCGCCCTACTCCTTTGAGCCACAGGTGCCACCCATTAATGATCCTTAAAAGTTTTCACAGAACACCTAAGATCCTCTCACAGCATACCATTATGCCACAGCACACTGACTGAAAATCACTAATCTAATTAGTGGGGAACTTAGCTGTAGCTCAGAGTTCTTATAACTTCCTGGTAAGTCCAACCATGGGACCCCAAATCCTACCAAAGTTGATTATTTTACAAGTTTAGAGCTCAAGTTGATATTGTACATAAACGGAGTACTTCATAGAGCTTTAGACTTCTGGCTCAATGTCTACAGAAGTGAAAGTCCTAAAGGGGGGGGGATCCATCCTACTCCTCAAATAATGCCTTTGAGAAGCAAAATGAGAAAACCAGTACTTCCAGCTGACCTACCTGATAATGAAAGTTATACTAGACTTGGCACCTCTAGCTCAAGCGGCTAAAGCACCAGCCACATACACCACAGTTGGAGGGTTCAAACCCAACCCAGGCCTGCCAAACAACAATAACAACTACAACCAAAAAATAGCCGGGCATTGTGGCAGATGCCTATAGTCCCAGCTACTTGGGAGGCTGATGCAAGAGAACTGCTTAAGCCCAAGAGTTGGAGGTAGCTGTGAGCTGTAACGCCACAGCACTCAACTGAGAGTGACATAGTGAGACTCTGTCTCAAAAAAAAAAAAAGAAAGTTATACTAGAAAATATATCTAAATATAATATTTTTTTTTTGTTAGAGATAGAGTCTCAGTTTGTTGCCCTCAATAGAGTGCGTGGCGTCACAGCTCACAGCAACCTCCAGCTCTTGGGTTTAGGTTATTCTCTTGCCTACACCTCCCAAGTAGCTGGGACTACAGACACCCGCCACAACGCCCGGCTATTTTTTGTTGCAGTTTGGCTGGGGCCAGGTTTAAACCCACCACCCTTGGTATATGGGGCTGGCACTCTACTCACTGAGCCACAGGCACCGCCCTGCAATATCATTTTGAGCTTAAAACTTCTGCCAAATCCTCACTACCAGGCTAGGAAGACTGATTAAGTCCAAGAAAGTGGCCAGGAGAAGTCAAGAGTTCTTGTCAATGCTGCTGAGTATGCAGCTTTAACAGAGGTGATAGAAAAAAGTTCTAAAGATTTCTGAGGGGCCATAAAACATCCTCAGCAATCTCTGTGACAAATGTAAAGCCTCTTGGATCCATCCCTATATTAGCACAAGAAAGAGATGATCATAGAAATCACAGATTTAGAAAAATCAAATGGACCTTCAGAGATCACCACCTGGACTGGCCCCTGCTCTCAGATTGCAAATTACCCGTCATTGGCCTCATTTTACAGATAATGCAATTGCGGTGCAGGGAGGGTAAGCAACATGGTCCAGGTCATATATCTAAGAGGCCACAAGAAAAAAAGAATATCTAGTTTCTCAAATAGCAGCAATCTTGATGAAAAAGTAACACTCATGAAACATAACACACATGGTCAGGTGGTAAGGGAGACTCTAATGAGGAGTTAACAATTACAGAAAGGAAGAATAAGAGTTGAAGCCTCAGAGTAAAAAGTCCCTCCCCAAGACACTCCTCACAAAGTAAAAAGATCCCCTCCTTGCTTTTATAGCTCCTTTAATACTTACCTAGCTACCCTGTAACACCTGTTTACCTATCTCCCCACTCAAGGATAGTTCTTCAAAGTTATATACCTTATAATATCCTTATCTATATTATCAGCACCAGCCTAGATAACTATACCTCCTGTTGACTTTGAAAAGACTCAGACTATCCCTACTCACCTCCACAACTCTGAAAACAAAGTATATATACCCTGTTAGGTATCTGCCAGGCCAAGAGGCTAGATCCTCAAAAAAAGAGCCTAAATAGGCTGGGAGCAGTGGCTGACACCTGGAATCCTAGCATTTGGGAGGCCAAAGCAGGAGGATCACTTGAAATTAGGAGTTCGAGACCAGGCTGAGCTACACAGAGAGACCTCACTTCTACAAAAACATTTAAAAGCCAGGCATGGTCGGGTGGCACCTATGGCTCAAAGGAGTAGGGCACCAGTCCTATATGCAAAGGTGGTGGGTTCAAACCCAGCCCCGGCCAAAAAATAAACAAAAGTTTATCCCCACACAAAGAAGAGGTAAATTTATTGCGTTAGATGCCTATAGTGGAAAAGCAGAAAAAGAATGCATCAACAAACTTGTGGACCTTCTAATGGAATTGGGAAAAGAACAATAATCTAATTCCAAACCCTGCAGAAGCAAGAAATAGTCAAAATTAAATCAGAGTTTCATGAAATTGAAAACAAAAGAATCGTTCAGAATATTAATGAAATAAAAAGTTGTAGGGGTTTTTTTTTGGGGGGGGGACTTAAACAACAATCATTTTTTTCTCACAGTTCTAGAGGCTGAGAAGTCCAGGATCAAGCGTGGGCAGACCTGTTATCTGATGAAGGACCATTGCCTGGTTCGTAGATGGCTGTCTTCTCCTCATAGTCTGACACCACAAAGAGGAAAGAGAGAAAGGAGCAAGCTCTCTGTGTCTCTTCTTTGAAGTCACAAATCCCCATTGATGAGGGCTCTGCTCACATGATCTTATCACTTCCTAAAGTAATCACCTCCAATTAGGGATTAAATTTTTTTTATTGTGGGAATTCATTGAGGGTATAAGAAACCATGTTACACTGATTGCATTTGTTAGGTAACGTCCCTCTTATAATCGTGTTTTGCCCCCCAAAGATGTGACACACACCAAGACCCCACCCCCCTCGCTCCTTCCCTCTCTCTGCTCTTCCTTTCCCCACCCCTCCCTCATTCTTTCTCTCTCTGCTCTCCCCTTCCCCCACCCCCACCGTGTTATTGTCATTAATTGTCCTCATATCAAACTTGAGTACATGGGATTCATGCTCCATTCTTGTGATGCTTGAGTACATGGGATTCATTCTCCATTCTTGTGATGCTTTACTAAGAATAATGTGTTCCACTTCCATCCAGGTTAATACAAAGGCTGTAAACTTTCCATTTTTTATAATGGCTGAATAGTATTCCACAGTATACATACACCACAGCTTGTTAATCCATTCCTGGGTTGGTGGGCATTTAGGTTGTTTCCACCTTTTGGCGATTGTAAATTGAGCTGCAATAAACAGTAGTGCAAGTGCCCTTATGATAAAAGGGTTTTTTTTCCTTCTGGGTAGATGCCCAGTAATGGGATTGCAGGAACAAATGGAAGGTCTAGCTTGAGCTCTTTGAGAGTTCTTCATACTTCCAAAAAGATTGTATCAGTTTGCAGTCCTACCAGCAGTGTAAAAGTGTTCCTTTCTCTCCACATCCACGCCAGCATCTGCAGTTTTGCACACCAAAAAATATTTTTTCAGGCTGGCCATGGTGGCTCACGCCTGTAATCCCGGCACTTGTGAGGCCGAGTTGAGTGGATTGCTGGAGCTCACTGGTTTGAGACCAGCTGAGCCAGAGAGAGACCCCACCTCTAAAAAATATCCAGGCATTGTGGGTGTCTGTATTCTCAGCTACATGGGAGGCTGAAGCAAGAGGATTGGTTGATCCCGAGAGTTTGAGGTTGCTGTGAGCTAAGACGCCACCTGAGGATGACCAAGTGGGACTCTGCCTAAAAAAAAAAATTTTTTTTTCTTTTTCTTTAAGTAACACATCTTAAACCTATCTGCAACTATTTATGAGCTGAATCTTTAGGTGAGGAATGCTTCGGGAAAGGGAGCCATCCACACTGACTTATTAACTTTTGGTGGAGTTTGGATAGGAATTATTTATTAAAATTAAGCTCTATCACTTTTCCAATATAGTAGATTTTCTTTTACAATGATTTATGAACTAAATAGTAAAACAAGGCAGAGAAAGCAATTTTCAAACAAACTGGCTTAGGAAGAAGCACCTGGCTGGGAAGAGGTTAGAGTTAAAAGAAACTCTCAGTGAGACTTTTTCACAGGTATCTTCTCATATTTGTGAAACCAGGGCAAGAAAACAAATTGAGGCACACATACCAAATGTCCAAAATGTTCAAAATGTGTAAGGGTAGCTAACAAACTGTCATTACCTATCTTATGTCCTTCTGATCTGGGAAGTATTTTGTACCTTCAGAACATGGAAGGCTGGATTGCAATTTAGAATGGTCAGACCTCTGTATGGAGCCAATGTTGTGCTGTCTGCTCTGGAAAAAACAACCAGGGTAACAAACAGAGCAGCTCCTGGTTCAAACAGTGAATTTGGGAAATCCAAAAGAAGGTGGCACCTGTTGCTCAGGGAGTAGGACACCAGCCCCATATACCGAAGATGGCGGGTTCAAACCCAGCCTCGGCCGAACTGCAAAAATAGAAAAATAGCCAGGCATTGTGGCGGGTGCCTGTAGTCCCAGCTACTTGGGAGGCTGAGGCAAGAGAATCGTCTAAGCCCAGGAGATGGAGGTTGCTGTGAGCTGTGTGATGCCACAGCACTCTACCAAGGGTGATAAAGTGAGACTCTGTCTCTACAAAAAAAAAAAAAGAAAGAAAGAAAAAGAATAAAA